>PITA01006472.1:0-25663 GCA_004023965.1 Spilogale gracilis | reverse complement strand
AGATTCTGTGAGTTTTTCCCATTTCTTTCATTGACAAATGTAACACTGTGTGTGTGTGCATGTGTGTGTGTGAAAATGTGAATGGACTCAATCTAATTGAATTTTCATATCATTCTATATTTTAAAATAATGACGAGACTTTTAAGTTACAGAAGATCATCCACTGTGCTGCTAGGCAGAATATCATTAAAAATGTGTATCAACCAAAAATGGATTGAAGTGTCTTATATATACATACCAGGGTTTGGGATTTCACACCCCAAGTTGGCTGTGCTTTGGGCTGTGTGCCTTGCTTTTTAAGCACCCGTTTCATGAGCCTCTGGTCAGTGGTAAACAGCACCACACATGGTAACTCACTGCCTAAGTGTGTTTTTCAAGTGATAGAATCCCTTCTGAGTCCCTCTCTGTTGCTATGACTGCAGAATAATGTCTAGCCCCACTTGAACTCTCTGAAGTCTCTAGTTGAAATTTATGCCAAAGGGAGCCTACAGGCTGATAACAATTCCACTCCGCCCCCGACCCCCACCAGAGTGATCAGTGTCACTGAGCACTCCCATTATTCATTAACAGCATACTGGTGTGCCATAGCATACCATCTAAGGAATGATGCTTAGAAACTGAGAAGAGAGGGTACTTTTTTTTTTTTTTTTAATTAGCCTGCTCAGACTCCCATAACAAAATACCACACACTGAGTGGCTTAAACAGAAATTTATTTTCTCAGTTATGGAAGCTGAAAGTCTAGAATCAAGATACCAGCAAGGTTGTTTTCTGATGAGATTCCTCTTTCTAGCTTGTAGATGGCAACTATCTTCTGTGTGTTCATATGACCATTTTTTTGGTGTCTCTTTTAAACAGGACATTAATCCTATTAGATCAGTAACATTGTATTATTTGTTTCCTATCCCTAGTTTTTTGTTCCTCTGTTTATTTTGTCCTGTCTTTTTGTTTATTCAACTATTTTTGTAATCTATTTTAATTCTTTGGATTTTCAGTTGAGCCTGTTTGCATTATGTTTATTTTCTGTAGGGATTTTAATTCTTCCTTGTTACCCATTTGCCTCCTCTACTAGGCTTTAAGGTTTTGGTTTTTGGTTTTTTTTTTTTAGACTATGTGATTCTTAAGCCAGCACTGTTTTCACTTTTTGAAGACTCTAGCTCATAGTAGGTGGTACCCACATATTTATCCATCTAAGTCAAATTGAACTTTTCACTTGCAAAATTGTAATAGAAGAAAATGAATTTCTTTTTATCATTTATAGTTCTGGCACTCTATTTAGTGCCTAGGATTAACCCACAAATCATTTGTGTCTTGGCTAAGCATTATAAATGTGGTTAGAAGTAGTTGAATAAGGGGTGCCTGGGTGGCTCAGTTGGTTAAGCGACTGCCTTCGGCTCAGGTCACGATCCCGGAGACCCGGTATTGAGTACCATATCGAGCTCCCCGCTCGGCGGGAAGCCTGCTTCTCCCTCTCTCACTCCCCCTGCTTGTGTTTCCTCTCTGGCTGTGTTTCTCACTGTCAAATAAATAAAATTTAAAAAAAAAAAAAAAGAAGTGGTTGAATAAGTACAACAATGTAAAAGCATGTAGGTTTTTGTACGCTATGGCAAATAAGCGAATTTTATCTTGAGGTCATATGTAAGTCATAGGCCTTTAAAGACACTGTTTTAAGAGATGACTCTGACTTGATCACTATGTGGGCAATGAAGTGTGTTTTGTATTGGGAAATATAGAGACTACTTAAGCCATTGCAGTCAGTCAAACTAAGAACTGATAGAAACCTGAAGTAAACTAATGGAGGGAAATATTAATTTGAGCTACATTTTTGAGGTAAAAATCTACATACTAATTGATAAAATTGATGTGGGAAGAATAAGCTAGTAGGTGGTATTTGCTGAGATAGGGCTGAGTTTAGAGGAAATTAGTTTTTGGTAGCAAAAAATTGAATGTACCAACTTTGAAAAAATACCTTTAAGACTTCCAGGTGGAGATGATAAATATGAGAGTTGCCAGTGCACAGACTGATATAAGCCATGAGTATGATTCATTTAAGGAGAGAGTTATAGATGGGAAGGAGACCTCATATCAAGTCCTCAAAAACTCCAGAGATTTGGTGGACAAAGAAGAATCTGTAAATTAAGAACAATCAGAAAGCTAGAAGAAAAATCAGGGGAGCTTCAGAGAATCTAGAAGAAAAAGAAGATACCTTTAAGATATCAAGAGAGTTCAGCATCTGCAAATCAGAATTTGAAAGAAAACAAAACAAAAAAAAATATTTCAAGGAGAAACAATTAACTGTGTTAAGCACTGTTGAGAGTTAAGAAAAATGACGACAGGAAAAACGGTATTTTTTTTTTTTTATTTATCACCATGAAAGCCTTTGGTAGGATGAGTTTCAAAAGTTGGGTGGGAAGAGTAGAGGTAAGATCCATATCTAAATGAGCTGAAAAAATATAAAAGGTTATGAAAAGGAGGTAACATAGGGAGACAACTCTTTCAGTAGTTTTTACCCTAAAATTGAACAGAAAAAGTGTAATGACAGCTAAAGGGCAATGAGGATGAAGAAAATGTGGTAGTTCTTTCATTGGTGGTTTGATGTGAGTGATCCTGCAGAGAGGCAATGATAAAGGAGAACATGGCACGCCTGGGTGGCTCAGTTGGTTAAGCAGCTACCTTTGGCTCAGGTCATGATCCCAGTGTCCTAGAATTGAGTCCCATGTCGGGATCCTTGCTCAGTGAGGAGCCTGTTTCTCCCTCTGCCTACAGCTTTCCCTGCTTGTGTGTGTGCTCGCTCTCTCTCTCTCATAAATAAAATTAAATAAATAAATAAATAAACAAATAAATAAATAAATACATCTTTAAGGAAAAAAAAGGAGAACATTAAGATAATTGTAGAAATGAAAGTTAAGGCTGATGGGGCCAGAGTATATGTGAAAAATTTGAACCCTGCTAAAGGAAGCAGTGCTTCCTTTACTGTATCATGGTAGAAGATAGATAAGAACACTTTGTTTGGTTGGCTTCTATTTTTACAATAACTAGTGAGATTAATTAAAAAGTCTTGAAACAAAATAAGCATACAAAGAAGGCTTCCTGTAGATTCTATACTTCAATATACATTGGATGTTGAGGGGAGCAATACAAGTGCTTTGCTGTATTTTCCCCACTAATTATTTGATTGTCTGGCTATTTGAATTACACTATTAATGGAATTAAGGAGATAAGATAAGCTCCAAACTTTACATATATAATATATAATGAAAAAGTAATAATAAATAACATGTGGCTCTTACTCATTATAAAGCATTGTTCTAATATGTAAATATCAAGTTTTGTCAGGCATTTTACATTTTGTTAAGTCTTTTAATCCTGTATGAACCCTATTACTATACCCATATTACAGTGATATATTGAAGCCCAGAGAATTAGCTTGCCTATACCACATAGTAAGTGGTAAAACTAGGATTCAAATCCAGCCCACCTGTCTCCAAATTTTAGACTTTGACCACTATAAAAGACATATTAATCTTGAGCAACAAGACAAATTCACCTATTCATTCATCCAACACATATACTTATTGGCATCTACTATTTAGTTAACTCCATGACCCCCACCCCCTGCAGAAAAGACCCACTTCTCTGCAAAATACTGGGCTAAAGGCTAAGAATGGAGGATGAAAGAAAGCATGGATCCTACTCCTGTGGAGCTTATATCTAGCTTGCTACTATGTCTAAGAATTTCTACATGGAGCTTTAATATAAATGGATTATGATAAGGGTTTAAAGATTGTATTTATTTGTTTGAGAGAGAGAGATCAACAGTGGCAGGGGAGGGTAGAGGGAGAAGCAGACTCCCCCACTGAGCAGGGAGCCTGTGGGGTTTGATCCCAGAACCCTGAGATCATGACCTGAATCAAAGGAAGACACTTAACTGACTCAGCCATCCAAGCATCCCGGACTGTGATAAGTTCTATGAGGAAGGGATTGAAATGAGAGTTAATAAAATATATCAATTCTTTATGTAAAGAATAAGGAAAGGCCAGGGCGCCTGGGTGGCTCAGTTGGTTAAGCGACTGCCTTCGGCTCAGGTCATGATCCCGGAGACCTGGGATCGAGCCCCACATCGGGCTCCCTGCTCAGCAGGAAGCCTGCTTCCCCCTCTCTCACTCCCCCTGCTTGTGTTCCCTCTCTAGCTGTGTTTCTCTCTGCAAATAAATAAAATCTTAAAAAAAAAAAAGAATAAGGAAAGGTGACATGTGAAGAGGTCTTAAAGAATGGATAGAATTTGAATGTATATGTAAATAGGGAAAAGAACATACTAGAGAAACATAAAATAATAGAAGCAAAGTGCCAAAGATGGGAAGATGTTGTGTATGTATAGGGGAGAAAATGAAGCTCTTCTCCTACGATAAAGGATCCTAGGCTTAAAAGCAGAACTATCCTTCATCCTGTAAATGGAGAACCATGAAGGTTTTGTTTCCCTTTGGGTGGGAAGGCATGGTATGATTAGAATCTTGTTTTAGGAAGATGTATTTATAGCAGTGATCAATGTCTGGAAGCAGAGAAAGAAATTGGGAGATTTTTTTTTTTTTAAAGACAGAGACTGCTTGTGGATGCATGCTAGCAGGAGGCAGGGAAGGGCAGAGAGAGAGAGAGAGAGAGAGAATCTCCAGCAAGTTTCATGTCCACTGTACAGCTCCTTGTGGGGCCCTCTCTCACAACCCTAAGATCATGACCTGAACTGAAATCAAGAATCTGATGTTTAACCACCTGTAGTGCCCAGTTCCCTGAATTTGGGAGACTTTGAAAAGTGCTATTGGGATTATGTTCAACCAACCAATGACAGATATCTCAATCATTATCTACCAAGTAAATGTAGTTAGTATATGCAATAAAGTATGGATTCTGTTTTCAAAGAACTTGCAGTCTCACTGTTCACTACATTAAGCTATTAAAGAGCAATGTGTGTACTGGTAACTGGGATACTGTGATTTTTAACAAGAAAAATATATTTGGTCTTTGTCCTTGGTTCTAGCACAGAACTCCTAAAACCCTTGGAATGTTCTGAGTGATGAGAGAAAAGAAACAAAAACGTCTTTTGTTATGTTAGATGATTTTTTGATCACACCTAAGGCTGGTTGCCACGGGAACCAACCCCATGATTAATGAGTTGGGAATTTCAGTCCCATCCTCAACCTCTGAAAAAGGGTAAGGGGATGGAGATTGAATCCAATTCTAGTGGCCAATGGTATAATCAATCATGCCTATGTAATGAAGCCTCCATAAAAACCCAGAAGGACTGGATTTTAAGAGCTTCCATGTTGGTGAGCACATGGAGATTTAGCAGAGTGGTATGCTTGGAGAGACATCATGGAAGTTTTGTACCCTTTTCCCATACCTTGCCCTATGCATCTTTTCTGTCTGGTGGTTCATGAGTTATATCCTTTTATAATAAGCCAGTCAGTAATCTAGTAAGTAAAATGTAAAATATTTCTCTGAGTTCTGTGTACCACTCTAGCAAATTGAACCCAGGTAGGGATTAGTGGAACCTGTAATCTATAGCTAGTTTGTTAGAGCTGAGATGATAACCTGGACTTGTGATTGGCATCTGAAGGGGGTAGGGACAATTTTGTGGGACTGAAGCTTTAACCCGTGGGAGGTGACCCTATTTCCAACTAGATAGAGTGTCAGAATTGATTTCAATTGCAGGACACCCAGCTGGTATTGGAGCGTTTCTTGGTGGTATGGAAATAAAATCCCAATCCTCCATATTAATTGAAATTGATGACTAGAATCTTTAGTAACTTCTTAAAGTTGTATTTTCTAAACCTGATCTTTTATTCTTGGCCAGCTTTCTCATGCTAAGATTTACACATAGAATCAAATAACACAAAAGAATACCTTTTGAAGGGTAGAAAGAAAAGGTAGTTGCCCCTACATACGTCCTTCCTTTTGTAGAAAGAAAAGGTATTTGCCCCAGACCATGTCCTATTTACTCTAGAACTCTAGAACTGAAATTCTATATTTTGTTCCTCTCTGTCTAGTGCCTTGCTTTGGACTCAAACTCTTAATAGTTTTTTCTGGATGCTTTGGCTTTATATACTGGTATATTACCTTTTGTACTTGCTAGACTTTATTTCCTACTTCCCTTTAGACTGCTTCCTTTTCTAATGTTAACATGGCCTCTAGTGAGAATCATGCCTATTTGCTTCTTCCCTAGGTCCTACACTTCTTTATGGTCACTTTAACTTCCAAAAAGCTCTGACAAAAGATTTGCATTTAACACATAAAGATTTTAAGATAATTTTCTATTAGAAAAAATAAAATTGTTGTAGACTATAGTTAGTAGAAATGTAATTTTGATAGAGGGAATTACTCAAACATGGGAAAGATTTTTTCCTAAGACCAATAAGCATAACTTTTTAAAAACATTGTATTTGCCTCCTGATCCTAAATTCATAACTAGGTTTGTCAGAAAATGAATATATAAATGACATGATTCAAGTTATCATATTAGATTGGCTATAATAACAAATAGACCCATATATATATATATATATATATATATATATATATATGTATATATATATATAGACTCAAACATAAGTGCCATTTATTTCTAGCTTCTATAAGAGTGCAAGTTGGATTAATCCTGGTGAGTACATAGTTTTTCAAGCAGTGATTCAGGGAGTCAGGATCTTTCCACACTGTAGATTCCTCATCTTTTAGGACTTTATCCTTATCTCTGTCTAGTGAGTCAGAAGAAGAAAGAAAATATAGAGAATACATATTTGTTTGCTTGGACCCGAAATAACACATATTACTTCTGTCCACACTTTATTAGAGAGGAGTTAGTCTCTCACTACATATACTAGCAAAGGAGGTTGAGGGATTTGTGTGCCCAATAAAAGACAGTTTTGATGAGTCTATTAATTTTTACCAGTTAAGACAAATAAGGTAAAATTCCTTTGCATATATGTACTACTAATAATTAATTAGTAAAAAATACTATGCACAATTAAGTACTAAGTGTAAGATAAGATACTGCTATTGAGACATTGCCAGTTAAGTGATTGTGAGGGAGAATGCAGGAAGTACAGGAATAAGTGCATTTTTGTGTTAAGTGGTTTCAATTCTGATATCCCTCTCCAAAATCACTAATAAAACACAAGTTTATAAGGATCATCAGTTGGGAAAAATGCTTCTTAATAAAGCCAATAACAGGTTCTTGTCAACTTTATTAATGTAGCTTTCAAAACAATAGGGGCAAAAAATAAACTGCTTAGCACTTGTGAAATATATTTGTCTTCTGTATAATGTAGGTCAGAAGGAATCTGAAGATGAAAGTGAGAATGAAGACTTGGATGTCAGTTTTGGGATATCGGTATTCAAATTACCCATATATACTTCAGATTCATTGAAGTATGCCACATTATTGAAAGAAAAAGATTATTTTCCTACATATGTCCAGCCATTTCCTACTGCTCATCAAAGAACAGCAATTAAAAAAAAAGATATGCTGTTGAAGAGTAACGTAAGAAAAGAGTTTTTTACAGCACACAAGACTGGTATAAAACTTCAAACATTTTGGGATATTGATAAATATTACTCAGAACAAAAGAAGCAGGAAATCCATAAAAAAAAAATAGCAGCTATCACCATCGCACAAGGTGCCCAAGAAAAAGTTCACTCAATCGTTCAAGAAAACCTAAATAAGAAAAAAAAAGCTGCACAAAAACTAATTGTAAAAGATAATGAGACAATTCAGAATGGTTTACAACAACTTTGGCAGGACAGATTCAATTATCTCAAAAAAGTTAGAGAGCGGAGAGCTCTGTTTCTAGCAGAAAAAAAACAAAAGGCTGAAGACCGTTTATTAATTCAAAACACAAGTAATGAGCGCACTCTTTTATCCAAAGGAATTATTAAAATGGACAGATTGAGGAAGAATCAAGCTGTCTTACAAGAAAAACATCTGATAGTTCAGCAAAGACTAGAAATGGAAAAATATCAAAAGAATTTATTAAAACAAATGAAGGAAATCAGGTAGGTACTGTTTTGATATTATAGAAGCTTTTAAGTCAATTACATGTGAATATTGCATACTACGTGTTAGAACATAATAATACTTTGTTGATAATATTCTCTTTGAAAAATAGAAACAACAAAGGATAAAAATGTTCTGATATATTACTAAAGATGAAACAATAAAAAACTGTCTCTTTCTACCTCCACATCGCCTCAACCAACAAAACGTGCTTTTTAATGGTTGTTCTTACCATAAGTGGCAATCATCATTAGCTTCTTTTTTTTTTTTTAAATATTTTATTTATTTATTTGAGAGAGAGAGAGAGAGAGAGAGAGAGAGAGAGAGCAAGGGGAGAAGGTCAGAGGGAGAAGCAGACTCCCCGCGGAGCTGGGAACCCGATGCGGGGCTCGATCCCGGGTCTCCGGGATCATGACCTGAGCCCAAGGCAGTTGCTTAACCAACTGAGCCACCCAGGCACCCCCATCATTAGCTTCTTGACCGTGCTAGAAACCAGTCTTTCGCAACTCAATCTCTCTCATTGCCAACTCTAATAGGATTCCTTATTCATTTTACTTCTAAAAGGAGTCTCAAACTGATCCTTTTCAGTCCCACTTCTTGTTCTAATGCAGACTCTGAGTCATTCTAAGATTCACCTTTTATCCTTCCAATTAAGAGCTCCATCTGCATTCTCAAGACATACTTTCTTCAAACCAAATCTGTTCTCTAGACAAGCTTCAACTGTCTTTTTAAAAATATTTTATTTATTTATTTGAGAGAGAGAGCATGAAGGGTGAGGGAGTGAGCTGAAAGAGAGGGAGAAGCAGACTCTGTGCTAAACAGGGACACTGACCAGGGGTTGGACCCCAGGACCAGGACCATAAGATCTAACGTGAGCCTAAGGCAGAGGCTTAACTGCCTGAGCTATCTAGGTACCCCACCACCACCACAACTGTCTTTTAAAATTAAGTTCTGATCATGTCACTTCCTACTTAAGTATATTGATGCTTTGCAATTGTCCACAGAATAAAATCTGTGTAGCATTTCAGACATCATGCTTTGTTCCAATTTATCTAGACTCATCTCACTAAATTTTCTGCTATAGCCCTTCCCTCTTACCCTAACAGCACTGTTTGCTCCATACAGACTAAATTATCTGCAGTTCCCTACCCAGATTTGTAGTTTCTTATTCCAGTGACCTTAC
Source organism: Spilogale gracilis (assembly GCA_004023965.1). Classification (NCBI taxonomy): domain Eukaryota; kingdom Metazoa; phylum Chordata; class Mammalia; order Carnivora; family Mephitidae; genus Spilogale; species Spilogale gracilis. Next base: position 16,438 of record PITA01006472.1, on the reverse strand, counting down.
CAGTTCTATCCCCTTTTTCTTCAAATATGAGCTTTGGAAGAGTACTACAAGCCCATAATGTTAGTGCTATCTACATATTATTATGCAGCACAAGCCTCTATTGTTACTGTGAAAATTAGAAAGATTTGGAGTGTTCAAATTAGTGATGGGGTAAGTCCTATATGGGAAAAACATGGCACTTCTTTCTCCAGGGAGACACATCACTAGAGGCTGATGCTTGGCTGAGTGTGACTGTATTTCTGTCTGTCCCCCTATTTGCCATGCAGTGTATGAACTGTATAACCACTGACAAAAGTCATCCTTTTGTTTTTCATCCTTTAGTAACCAACAGAAATGATACTTGTACTTTTTACCTTTCCACAAGTGTTCTTCCGGTCTGAATTGATTCCTTTCATTTAGTGGTTCTCCCATACCACTTGATTTAAATTTCAGTTGTAGAAGTTATCTCAAGACAGTCTATATCAGGTTAGCTTGTAAAGCCCTCTGTAAGATAATTTGGTCTATCTTTCCATTTCAGTATCTAGTACAGTACTTTCCAAAATCTATTCAGTAATTATTTGTTGAAAAAATAGAATAAAAAACTTTTTGAATTAGTAATGGTTCTATATAAGCCATTTAAGTCATATACTAGAGACTGTGGGGCAGGCGAATAATATATAAATATATTAGTGTGCTTAATACTTAAGCCATTGGAATGAGAAATGTGTATTTTTTCAGAATGTGTAGTGAGGATATATAACCAGAATTATTAAATATATACTAAAATATAATTAACCAAGTTTTGAAAATAGCTTCACTAGTTATTAGAATAGGTATCTATCTTAAAATAAGTGCTTATTTCATGATAATAAATTTTTCCTATACTTTTTTTTAAATCTCTCTTTGATCACTGGCATTTCTACTGAGGAACACCTTTTGTTCAAATCATTCAAATACTAATTCACTTTCAGCTATTGAAGATGTCAAAGTGATATGGGGACTTAAAGATTATGTGACTCCAGTAAACTGAAAATCTAGGTGGGAGATAAGTCACCAGGTAATAAGACTACCAGAGTTAAATAATAATACAAACATAATAGAAGAACTATCCAAGGACAAAATTAAAATTTCCAGTTAAATGCTAGGTAATAAATAGATGAGAGTTATCTAGGACACCTTCAAAGAAAAAGCATAACTAAATATCAAAGTAGTAATTCATTTCAATTCTCCCCAACATCCCTACACAAAAATTAATAGTATATTCTTGATCCTCTAAGAACTCACAGTTCAGTGGCAAATATAAGCATATACTTGAAGCATTACAAAAAATAGAAGTAGGAAATTATAGTTGTCAATTCGAATTTGGAAAAGCAAAGTGCTGAGGGGAAATCATTATTGGCAAAGTAGAAGAGCAAAATTAGAGAGTTCAGAATAAGTAACACGGGGGGAGAGAAGAGAGGTAATGAATATTGCTCTACTCATAGCAGAGGCTTTTGAATAGGAATAGTTGAAAGTGCACTTGCTTAAGAAACATTAAATTAGCTTAGAAAAGGAACTGTAGTTTCAGCGGACAGTCACATGGTAAAGACCATTAGGAATCCTACTAAAAAAATAAAACTTCAGGGGACTCCCTGAAATTCATTGAATGGAGAATTGATCCAATTCTGTGCACATTCATTAAAATAATAAGAGTATTGAAATTACAAATTAGTTTGAGTTACATTGTTAGAGTCTATGGAACACTATAACATTTAAACATAAAACATTACTACTATGTTAAAATTATGCTATAACAGGACAAATCTTATTTATTGAACCAAGCACTTGTACATATTTTCCCCTTCTGCTAGACTGTTATGGTTCCATATATTTCTCTTTTGTGGGACTTAAAAATTTACTGCACAAAGATTTTTCATGTAAAGATATTGGGAAATAAATCTGATTCGTTACCCCCCCCAAAAAAATTTTAAAAAATAAAACTTATTTTAAACATGCATTTTACCTTGAAACCTTCATTTCAAGAAATGTCTCAGAATGTTAATCCTCAGAATACACTTGGAACAAAGCTGTCTTAAACAAATCAAATTTTTTAAATTGTTTCATGATGATTTTAAAATTTTGAGCTAAACTAAGTGCAAAGGCTCTGAAAATTAATATTGACTCAAAATATATTAAGCTACATTTAATAAATTTAAACTGTATTAGTTGTCAAATAATTTTTTGTGGAGAGTATAATTGACATATAACATTATATTAGTTTCAGGTGTACAGCATAATGTTTCAATAGTTATGTATATGGTAAAATGATTACAATTAAGTCTAGTTAACATCTATCACCACACATAATTACAACTGTTTTCCTTGTGATGAGGACTTTTAAGATTTAGTCTCTCAGCAACTTTTAAGTATGCAATACAGTGTTATTAACTATAGTCACCGTGTGATATATTACATCCCATGACTTACTTATTTTATAACTGGAACTTTGTACCTTTGACCTCCTTAACCCTTTTACCTACTCCTTATCCTCTACCTCAGGCAAGCACCAATCTGTTCTCTGTATCTGTGAGTTCAGTTTGTTTGCTTAGATCTCACACGTAGGTGGGATCATATAATATTTGTCTTTCTGTCTGATTTATTTCACTTAGTCTGATTTATTTCACTCTTTCAAGGTCCATCCATGTTGTTGCAAATAGCATGATTTCCTTCTTTTTATGGTTAAATAATATTCCATTGTATATAGAGTACAACTTCTTTACAAAGGAAATTTTTTAGAGCATAAAGCTGTAACTCATACAAATATAAAATGAGCATATCAAAGATTTTATTTAACTCATTAAGGAACCAATAAGATGTTATAGCCAGTTCAAATGACAATTCCAGGAGCATGTATATATAAAGGCAATCAGGATTGCTAAAATAAATTTAGTCATTATCCATCACTGATAATCAGTTATAACTCTACTGGACTAAATTTTCTTATACTTTTATAGACAAGAATCATTTGCATTACTGACAGTTTTGTTAAACTTATATAGGGCTGTAAAATAGATCAAAGAGATTGAAAGACACAGATAACTCTGAAGGGTACACTAGATAGGATTCCCAGTAATTGTTTTTCACTTTTTCAAAGTCTTTTACACAATTTTGTCTGATATTAGGTGGAAGCTTATCAGTCACAGTTTTATCCTGGTGACATTTTAACTATCCTAACAATGTAAATACATATGCTTAAGGCTTGCCTAGAAATACTTAGAGATCCATATTACTGCTTATTTCATCTACATTTTTAAAAATTTATTGCTGACATATTACATTAGTTTCAGGTATACAACATAATGATTTGACAATGCTGTGCTTACTTAGTGCTCACCACCATAAGTGTTGTTACCATCTGTCCCCATACAACATTATTACAATAGAATTACCTATATTCCTGATGCTATACTTTTCATCTCTATATTGCCAGAGGGGAAGTGAATGGGGGGGTGAAATAGGTGAAAAGGGATTAAAAGATACAACTTCAAATTATAAAAATCATTTATAATTTTAAATGTTATCATTAAAAAGTAGTTTGTACTAGAAAAAAGCATAAAATAATAAGAAAGCATTTGCCTTTGGAGCGCCTGGATGGCTCAGTTGGTTAAGCGACTGCCTTCAGTTCAGGTCATGATCCCGGAGACCTAGGATCGAGTCCCACATCAGGCTCATCAGGCTCCTTGCTCAGCAAAAAGCCTACTTCTCCCTCTCTCACTCCCCCTGCTTGTGTTCCCTCTCTGACTGTGTTTCTCTCTGTCAAATAAATAAAATCTTTAAAAAAAAAAAGGAAAGCATTTGCCTTTTCCTAGTTAGAAGCAATTTTTAAACTATTTACTGAGTTTCTTTATGTGATATCTTTATTATTTATTTATCTTTATAATAATATCTTTATAATATTCATATTATAATTTATAATTTTATAATATAATTATAATAATATCTTTTATATATTCTTACAATATAATATAATAATTTATAATAATATCTTTATTTATTTAAAAATATTTTATATTTTTCTCCCCCAAAATTTAAAAACATTTTTCTCAATGTATACTGTGTGTGTGTGTGTGTGTGTGTGTGTGTGTGTGTGTGTTTAAGATTTTTGGAAATAATTTTTCTATAATTTCATAACAAATATATTTTGGAAAAGAGAATGAAAGCTAGTCTAGTATATCTAAATACAAATCTAGTGCAAATCAATGTTAGAGAAATTCAGTCAGCTTAGTTTTATCAAAGCAAATTGAATGTCTGGCCATCATATTTTTGTAGAGGATAGAGAGTCAAATGAGCTTCCTAATGCATCTTAACTGAATTATCTCTTGCAAGCTGCTGCAAAGATATTATCCATCTCCTTAAAAACATACAGGAATAAGGCAGTATTCTGGCTATGTAGGTAACATGTCCTAAAATACATTACTGAGTTTTATTATGTTTTTCAAATAAAGGTTTTGTATCAACATGCAGAAGAGAGCAATGAGTCAAAAAAGTAAAGTCTGTCCAGAGACCTCAGCAGCTTTTCAGTTCTTTTTCTCCTGGTTGATTCTTCATTAATATATCAAACAGTTGACCTAAAAGCATTCTGATGAATCTCAATAGCTAGTGAAGTCATTACTGAAAATGTAGTTCTTTATCCTGCTGTGGAATGAGGAAGAATGAAAAGAGGAACCATAAAGCTTTAATTTAGAAAGTTGATAAACTACCCCCAAGGGTATTAAAGAATGAATAAAAAAGAGACTTTGAAGTGAGAAAAATATATATATCAGGTAAAAGCTGGTCATGAATTTTCCAAAATATTCTTATTCATACTCTGAAAAAGTGATGAGAGTTCTCAGGGCAGAACAGCAGGGTGTCCATTTTGCAATAGAGTATCAGTTACCATGGAAGATCTGGCACATAAGGCACTTTATCTAATTACATCATCTTCTCCTTGTCCTTAGTTTGGTCATCAGTTTACCTCCTAGACTACTCTCTTCATTCACTGTGGTATTTATATCCTGATTTTCTCCATCCAATTTCAGCTGTAATCACGGTGAAATTCCAAATTCATAAGAACAGCCCTCCCAATTGCCTAATATTTTTGGATCTCAACAACCTTTAAATTCATTTTCATAGACAAATAAAGGCCTCCTCATCACTTGGAATTGCCTTAACCTTGTAAATCTTAAATCCTTCTATACTTATTTATGGATAAAATATTCTATCTTTTCAATTCTTGTCTTCTTTTCTTTCCACCACATGAATTATTCAAATATATTGTGACACTCAGCCCTCAAACTTCTTTAAATATTTATTTTGTTTTCATTTCCTTGTCTCCTCCACGGGTCTTCATATCAGTTATTCTCTTCTCCATTTCATTCAGTGTCTCTGGAGCCCTTTCCCTTCATTGCCTCCACAATGCTAACCATTCCAAGTCCTACCTTGGAATAATCCAACTATCTTTACGTCTTGTGTTCTGGTTAAAATGGCTAAAAGAGATCACTAACTTGTAAATTTACACTAGTATTAATTGTACGGCCTCCAACTTTAGCTTCTTCCTCAATTGCTTACTCTTTTTCCTTTTACCCGTAATAGTACAGACATGGCAACAAGAACTCTGAACATGTAATTAAGTTAAATTAACTAATTCATGGATCTTAAAATAGAGAAATTATCCTGGATTATCCAGGTGGGCCTGTTGCATCACATGAACCTTTGCATGCAGTGACAGAAAAGAAAGGCAGAGAAATTCAAAGTAAGAGGATTTGATATGACATTGCTGCCTTGAAGATGAAAGGGGCTATGTGGAAAGAATGAGAAGGAGATGAATTCTGACAACAACCAACAATCTGGAAAAGAGGACCTCACATCCTGGATGAGAATCACAGCCTTGGGGGTCTCTGGGTAGCACAGTCAGTTGAGTGACTGGCTCTTGGTTTTGGCTCAGGTCATGATAATCTGGGTCTTTATACTGAGCCCTGCATCAGGCTCTTAGCTCTGTGAGGAGTCTGCTAAAGTTTCTCTCTGTTCCTCTGAGTACTCTCTCTAAATTAAATAAATAAATCTTAAAAAAAAAAAAAAAAGAAAGAAAAAAAGAGAAAAAAACGGGAAGCACAGCACTGGCTAACACCTTGATTTTAGCCTTGTGAGAACCAAAACAGTAAACCCAGGTGACCCATGCTGTGCCTGGACTTTTGACCCATGAAAGCTATGAAAAAGTGGTGGTTGTTGTAAGCCAATACCTTTATGGCAATGTGTTACACAGCAATAGGAAAATACAAACTCAACTTTTTTTCTTCCTTTCCCAAGATTGCTTTGGTTAATATCAGACCTTTGCATTGCCATAGAATTCAAATTTTAATAAATTCAAAATACCTAAATTTACAACTTATTCATCTTAATCTTATATCTTAATCTAATCGTAATATATATTTGATCTTCTATAAGTGTAAAACAAATTTAAATGTTAATTTCTACCAAAAAGACTGTTAACATATTAATTGGGATTGCATTAAATATATAGATAAATTTGGGGAGAATTAACATCTTGATAATAATGTCTCCCAGTTCTTTAAATGGTGGAACTTTCCATTAATATAGATCTTCTTTAATTTTTCAGCAATAGTTTATTTTTTTCACTCATAAGCCTTGTATATCTTTTGTTAACCTTATATCTAAGTATTTATTTTGGGGTTTTTTTTTGATGCTATTGTAAATAGAATTTTTTCTTAATTTTGTTTTCCAATTGTTTGATCCTGGCATATATAAATATAATAGATTGTTATTTCTCTCTTCAATTCTTTTTAATAGTTTGTTTTTTGTTGTTTTCATTGTGTTCTTTGTTTTCTTTATTTGTTTGTATTTTATATTTTGTCCACAGTTTATGATTGTTATGTGTATGAGGACTATTTTAATACATTTTTTTGACTTAGTTAATACTGTTGATTACATATGTGACATCCTTTTTGCCATGACTTCTATTCTGCTATGTGTCAGGATATAGCTACTCTCCAGAGATCCAGACTCAAAATAGTTATAGCTAATTTTCATTGAGTGATTATTAAATGTCAGGCATTCTAAGGATTTTAAATGTATTAGCTATTTAGTTCTTACTAAAACCTATGAGTTAGATTGTCTCTTCTTGGAGATAAAGAAAATGATTCAGACAGAGTTCAAATAACATGTTCCACATCGTGCAGTAAATTGCAGACCTGAATCTCAACCCCACGCAGAATGGCTTTACTACATTTTCTCTCATCCATAAGTCATTGTTTCTTTCTCGTCAACTACCTGGGCATTACCACATGGACAGCCAGGAGGCTCCTTAAACTCAATATTACTAAAAGAGAATCCCAATACTTCTTGTCATTTGGCTGCTCTTCTTATATTTCCTATCCTGATGAATACCACTGTTATCCATCCAGTAAAAGGAATTATTAAATATTAGGGACTATTCTGAGGATTTTAAATGTATTAACTCATTTAGTATTTTACTAAACCTCATGAGTTGGATTATCCCCTTTTTAAAAATGAAGAAAATGAGGTAAACAGAACTGAAATAACTTGTCTAAAATCACATAGTAAGTTGTAGACTTTCTACAATTTGGCCTTTCTTTCTTCTACTCTATAAATCTAGATTCCTGAGTATATGTAAATATAAATCAAGGATTCTATGATCTGCTGTAAGTCTCTTTCTCCAGAGTTATCTGTTCCACTGTCCCAGAAATTAGAGTGTTGTCACTTCTTAGAACATCCTGAGCCGTGTCATCTTTGCCTTTATTTTAGTTGTGCTATTTAAACAAATATACATGAACAAAATGTTCTTCCACTCCACTTTCTGCCTGAAAAATACACATTTTTAGACTAAGCTCAAGGATTATTTCAAATCTGAAGTCTTTCTTGTCTTTTCTTACCCTCTTCTTCAGATAGTATTTACTAATTTTTTCATTATGCCTTCTTTGTATTATTACATAGTGTTTTCATTATGGCACTATAACATTTTATTTATATATTACTTATTTCTTTACTTTCTGTAAGCCTCTCATAGTTATATCATATTGATCTTTATGGTTCCAGCATCTAGAGGCATTATAATACATAATTGTTGAATGAATGAGGTTGAACAAATGAAGTCTGGTAAGGACCATGACATTTTCTAGGTTTGACAGGGTAACCTGGTTCACCCTTCTCCAACTTAGAATCCATATTAGTCTGCTGGGGCTGCCATAAGAAAAAAATACCACAGACTGGGTGGTTTAAACAACATAAATTTATTTTCTCACAGTTTTGAAGGCTGGAAGTCCAAGATCAATGTATGTCAAATTTGATTTCTCAGGTTTAAGAACTTTTTTCCCTGGCTGGCTTCTTACTATGTCCTAACATGACCTTTGCTCTGTGTGTTCATATCTTTAGTGTCTCATCATCTTTTCAATAAGGACAACACTCATATTGGATTAGGTCCCATCTGTATGATATCATTTAAAATTACCCCTGAAAGACCCTATCTCCAAATACAGTAACATTCTAAGGTACTGGAGTTTAGGACTTCAGCATGAATTTGAGGGTTGGAAGTGGGGACATAGTTCAGTCCATAACAACATCCTAGAATAAACTTGGATATAGTGAGGCTTAAATAAATGTTCTGCAAATCTTTTTTTTTTCTTTTCTTTTCTTTTTTTAAGATTTTATTTAGGAACTCATAGTGGCTGAGTTGGTTAAGCATCTGCCTTCTGCGCAGGTCATGATACCAAAGTCCTGTGGTAGAGTCCCTAGTGTCTAGGTTCCTTGCTCAGCAAGGAGCCTGCTTCTCCCTCTCCCTCTGCCTGTCCCTCCCCCTGCTTGTGTGCTCTGTGTGTCAAATAAATAAGTATAATCTTTTTTAAAAAGTAAAAGATTATACTTATTTGAGAGAGAGAGTGTGTGCACACACAAGCAGAGGGGAGGGGCAGAGGGAGAGAGAAAAGCAGACTCCCCACTGAACAGGGAGACTGATGAAAGGCTCAATCCCAGGCTCCTGAGTTTAAGGACCTGAGCCTAAGACAGACCCTTAATAGACTAAGCTACCCAGGAGCCCCCAAAATTCTGAAAATCTTAGCATAGCCTTGTTTAGATGCCTCTTTGGGAATCTAAACCAGAGTTTATGAAAATTGTGTTACAACCCATAGAAAACTTAGAAATATTAGTCCAATATGAATATTATTAAATAAATTATAGATATTATTGATATAATAAAATTTTGTGCAATAAGTGAAGTTTTAGTTTTTTCCCACTTGTCTGTTTTAAAAACATCTACTTAGTGGGCGCCTGGGTAGCTCAGTCACTGAGCGTCTGCCTTCCACTCAGCTCATAAACCTGGGGTCCTGGGATAGAACCCTTCATGGGGCTCCCTGCTCAGGGGGAAGCCTGCTTCTCCCTGTCTCACTCCCCCTGCTTGTGTTCTCTCTCTCACTGTGTTTCTCTCTGTCAAGTAAATAAATAAAATATTTAAAGAAAAAAAAAGCATCTACTTACCATTAACAATCTTAATGATTGTTAACACTTCTTGTCAAGTATCTCATTCTGTTACTTTCCTTTTTTTTCTTTTTAGGGCTCAAGAAGCATATAAAAAACACTGTGAAGAAAAATTTGTTTTTGATATGATTGCCTTTCAAAAAGCTTGTGAAGATTTCAAGATGCTAAAACAAAAGCTGCAATTATTAAAATAAATTTAGTCTTTCAAGCTCCCAGAGGAGTGACAAAATGAACCAGTGCCAGGTTACATCTGTAGTCATTTTGAATTATGACTAATATGTTTAGTTGAAGGGCTTTGAAATAATGCTATGAAAGAAGAACTACTCTATGTAACAAGATGGATATGTATATAAATATTCTAAAATATAAACAATAATTAAAGTGTTTCTCTTGCTGATCATAATTTAATTTAATTTAAGTTGGCACCCCTCAAAAGGTTCCTTATATTTCCAGATGTCCAAGGTACATTTAAAGCTTATTTCATTTATTTCGGGAAATAATGCAAAGGCATAATTTGTATTGTTTCATATCCCAAAGATAGCTATACTACAGCTATTTTTAGTTTCTCTGGCAATCTTAGCATAGTAATTTCTGCCCCAGCTGCTGACTTTTATTAAGATCCTGTGTATTTTGATTAGTTTTATTACATACTTTCATATATTTAGCTATATTTCTTATTTATTTTGTTAAAACAAATTCTGAGTTTCTTATTTCAAAATAAAATTTTCACCATTATATCAATGATTCATATTCTTATAAAAATTCAGAAAATGTCAAACATAAAAAGGAAATTAAGCATTCCTTTTGGCTTCCTTGGCGATTATAAGATTTTTATATGTTTACTTTTGATGTATTTTGCCTTTTACATACATTTGAGGGAGAGAGTAGAGACAGAGAGACATATAATTATATAATTGTGATAATAAAGTATACAGAAAAAGTATATATATATATTAATGTTAAGTCTAATGCATATTCATGGTATAAAGTTAGAAAAAAGAGCTATAAAGAAGATATAAAATTCCTTTGTAAAGTGTAAGTTAATTTTCAATAGTTTTTTCATTTATCTATAAAAATAAATGCCTATTATTATGACATACTCACTTAATACAGATAACTAATGCCACTCAAAATCTCTGCTTAATACTTATCAGTTATATATGCAAGTTTTTAAGTGTCTGTGTTTAAAATTCTCTAATTTTCTTAGTCTATGGTAAATTTTCAAAAATTAAGTATTTTCCAACAGCAATTATTCAGTTGTGCTTCTATGCTGGACTGCTAAACAAATTAGTGCAGTGTTTTCCTACTTTGGTAAAAGAATAGCTGTCTATTTCCATGACACCAGTTCTCAGTTTCCTGTTTTACAGATCACTAATTGGGTAAGTCATATTGGTATTTCTAATTATTCTTCAAAAAACAAAGATACTGTGAGGTGGTAAAAAGCATGACAGATATAGGTTCCTATAACAAGTTAGATAATCTCTCTACTACCCTAGTTTTCCACTCTATATTTGGAAATAATGCATATCTTTGGGGAATTTAATGATAAGAATAATACATGTCATATAGTATTATTATGAGACTAATGTGAGAAAAAAGAACACATAAAGCAACACAATGCCTTCCACATAGTAAGCACTTCATAAAGGTAAATGTGTAGTAATGGAGGCAGAAGTCTTCTCTATGTAGCTATAGGAAGACTTGTCATCTATTTATGTAAGATTTGAGGAGACAGATATCAAGAAATAGACTTTTGCCTGATATATTTGGGTATAATTTATTTATTCAATAAGTAACTTTATTGAATGTTTGTTGACCTCCCTTTATTCTCCTACTCCATACCGTTTATTTTTTATAACAATTATCACACAATAGTTTATCAATAACATCCTTGATTATTTCTGTCTGTAAGCTTCTTAAAGTGAAAACATTTTGCTCATTTCTGTGTTTCTATTACTTTATGCTAAGGCACATATTATATTACACACAATGCTTTTTTTGTTTATAATTCTCTCTTTCCATTTAAGCTCTATCCCAGGTCAATCTAATGACCTTACTGCCACTTACTGTTTTGAAGAATCAAAAATCTGTATCTCTAGGTTCTATCTTTAGACTTAGTATGTCTCCTGTATTTCCAAATGCATGCTAGACTTTGAAGGCATAAAGTACTTTTTAATCATATGTTAAAATGGATTCACTGTTTTTGTTTACTATTTTGTTTGTTTACTATTTCCTCCCTCCCCAATCTTGTTTCTTCTATATTCTCAAACTATATCCTATATGAATCCCATAGATTCATAACCATCTACATGGTTTTCCATGTTAAAAATATAGAAGATACTTTTTCCTTTTTTTTTTAAGATTTTATTTATTTATTTGACAGGGAGATAACACAAGTAGGCAAAGTGACAGGCAGAGGGAAAGGAAGAAACAGACTCTGCTGAGTAGGGAGCCTGCTGTGGGGATCAGTCCCAGGACCCTGGGATCATGACCTGAGCCAAAGGCAGGTGCTTAACCTACTGAGCCACCCAGTGCCCCATTTTATTTCTTTCTTTTACCACATAGCATCTTATTAAATATGAATCCCTATAAATTCTATATTCAGAAGGTCTCTGTGTCAGAGACTGCCTGGCTTTTCAATAAACCTATTTCCTATTTCTCCAGGACATAATCTGTATTTTCCAGCCTCTCTTATACAGCTAATTGGGGCACAGGACTGAATTTTGACCAAAGAAATCTGAGTAAAAATTATTGCCAACTCTACAGGTATATACATGCCTGTCCTCAATGATTTTTTTCTCTTTTTTCGCCACCTTGGAAAACATATGCTAAAAATGACTGAGACACAAGATGAAAAGAGCATAAGTTCCTGAATCATGATTTGTAGTATGATCAAGAATACTCACTTTGTTCCTTACTTGCTCCAAATAAAATTCAATTATGTTAAGGTTTTTGTAGTGCAATGAACCACATTAAGCCAGCAGTTAATAGTGATTTAATCAACAGAGAACTTGGTACTCAAAGTAAGGATGCTGCAATTACAAAATCCCAATGAATGTGCTCTTAGCTTTCCTAGATAGTGAGGAAATGAACATTGATAATGGAAATATGGAAACTCGGGTCTACTGATAGTATATCCCAGGGGTTAGCAAACTTTTTCACTAAGTACCAGATAGTAAAACTATAGGTTTTGTGAGCTATACAGTTTCTAGTTTTGCACTGCTATGACATAAGAGGGCCATAGATAAGATATACAAACAAACCACTCAGCTCATGGTAGTAGTACTTACATACAAAGGCAATAGAGATTTCATAAACTAATGAGAAATGACTCATTCTCTTGAGATTTACCTATTATATTTTGATACCTTTATATTATATTTTGAAGAAAAATTTTCCTAAAGTTACATATTTGTCAGCAGGAGTGAATCTTGGAATTGCAGAGACTAACAAGGCTGATCCAAACTCATTTGATGTAGGGAGGATGGGAGAAGGACAGGATAACAGCAAGAGAAAAGAGGCCATTAAACAAATATACTTTCATACATGTAATTGCATAAAGACAATCTTAGGGACTCTAAAAGGTTCTCAGATAAAATTTCCTACCTATTACTTGACTAGTCTATTATTTTGGCTATGTATTAACTATAATAATTTGTTAATAGATATACAATATAAAAAAGATATAAATTATAGCATCAATAACCTAAAATAGAGGAGTAAAAGTGTAGAGTTTCTGTATGCTAATAAAAGTAGATTGTAATCAGCTTAAAATAAGATGTTATAAGATATTTTATGTAAATTTTCTTTCTCATGGTAAGCAGAAAGGAAAAACCTGCAGTAGATTAAAAAAAAAAAAAAAAGGTTAAGATAAAGGCATCAACATATGCCACCACAAGAAGTCAAAAAGGAAGACAGCAAGAGAGGAAGTAAGGAACTGCAAAACAGTCAATAAACAATTAACGAAATGGCAATAATAAGGCCTTATCTATCAAGAGTTATTTCAAATGTATATTTATTAATCTCTGATCAAGAAGTAGTATGCCTGGATGAATAAAAAATGGGATCCAATGATATTGCTTCCTATAAGATACTTTAGCCTTAAGAATACACATAGGGTCAAAGTGAGCAGTTGGGAAAGATATTGCAAACAAATGGTAATCATAAGAGAACCGGGAAAGATAGGCTAAAATTGGTCACAAGTGACAAGTGGGCCATAAGATAATGACAATTCATCAAGAAAATATAATGATTGTAGCTAATTATTCACATAACATTGGGGCACCTAAATTTATAATGTAAATACTAACAGAACTGAAAGAAGAAATAAATAACAATAGTAGTAGAGGACTTTAATACCCAATTTACAACAATGGAAAAATTACCAGACAGAAAATAAATAAAGTAACAGCAGATTTGAATGACACTATAGATAAAAACAGACTTAGCAGACTTAGATAGAACATTCCATTGAATGGCAGCTGAATACTCGTTCTTCTGTGATGCACACAGAATATTGTTCAGTGTAGGTCATATGAAAGGTCACAAACATGTCTCAACAAATTCAAGAGGACAGAAACCATATCAAGTGTCTTTTACAAATACAATGACATGAAATTAGAAATCTTGGAGTAAAAGAGGAATGACATTCACAAATACACAGAAATTAAACTAGAGACAACCGAACAACCAATGGATCTAAAATGAAAGGAAAATCAAAGATCTTGAGACAAGTGAAAATGAAAATATAACACACCAAACTGTTACAAACCAAAGCTGCTCTAAGAGGAAAAGGTATAGCTATATATCCCTACATTAAAAAAAAACAAAAAAAACAAAAAAAAACTCAGAGGGCGGGAAGATGGCGGAAGGCCAGGTTACCCCATTTCAGGGAGTCCCTGAAGTGAGCTCAATTCCTGCAAAAAACACTACAGGAACACTGTGAGCACCCATGAAATCAGCCTGAAATGTGATATTTTGCACTTCTAGATCACCACAGGGGACAAGGAGCATAGGCAAAGAAGTAGAGTGGAGTGAGAACGATCAGCAGGATATCCAAAAACAAGGGGTGCGGGGGAGGAAGCCCGCAGAGACAACCTAGTGGAAGGCAATACCCCAGCATGAAAGTGCTCTGTGTTCAGGGAACAACAGCAGATTACCCTCTGATTCAAAGCAAACATAAATGGAGTGCCTGAGGGGCAGCCGGGGAAATGGGGATCGGCAGAGAGAAAGTGTTCCTGGTGCGGCCCAGGGAACCTGCTGGAACCCGCAGAGCGGAGTCTATTTATCCGCCGCTTTTTTTCCTTTTTTTTTTTTTTCCTTTCCTCTGCCCCTTTTTTCTGCCGCTTCTCTCCACCCCGTGGGCCAGGCACAGACCCGCCAGGGAAGGCAACGTTGCAGACTTGCATGGGAGGTGCAGGGCCGCAGGACCTCAGTCCCTCCTGTATAGGGGTCACCACAGACCCCCTAGGCAGAGACAAGGTCGCAGACCCAAAATCAGTTGCGGTTTTCATGGTGCGGGAATGAAATGACAAGCGGGTCTTTAGACAGGAATCAAACCAGCATCTGCGCCCGCCCGGCTGTGACAGGTGGCCAAGGGAGAGGATACAGGGAGAGGCTATGGGCCCCCCCATCGTCCAGAGGGTTGTTAATTAGGGGCTCTCTCTGGGAAGGAGGTCTCCGTGCAGACATCTTGCTCCGACCTGACTTCCTCAACAGCTGCAAAAGGCCGTAAAAGAACAACCCCCCCCCCCAGAACTGAACCCTGACAACCTGGTTACCATAGACTCCAGTCCCTAGGAAGGGGGCGGAGAGACGCAGCCCAGGTAGAAGGGACTGAAAACAGTGCGGCAGGCCCCGCCCCCAGAAAACAAGCCAGAAGCACAATAGGACAGCACCCAAACTGTAAAACCCCAACATCAAGGGGAAAGGCAATATATTAAACTCTTGGTACTGCCCCCAAAACTGTATGCTTTATTGATAGTTTTTCACCATATTTGCTTTTTAAACTTTTTTCTATTTTTACTTTTAAACTTTCCACTTTAAACTTAAAAATTCATTCTCATGGTTTTTGTTCTTTTAATTTTTAACCCACGTTTTATCACAATGTGATACTTAATACAACACTCCATAACAATGTTTTACCTTGAAATTTTATCAGACACATACCTGTGCTTTCTGTTGTTGTTGTGCCTCTCATTTGTTTGTTTGTGTTATCTGCTTTTCCCTTTCTTCTCTCTTCTTTCCTTTTTTTTTTCTTTTAAATATACATATAGTTATAAGCTTCAAGGTTATCCTACAGCCCTATTCAATACCACCCCTATATACAACCAGTTCTAATCTCCTTATATCTTTAGAAACCTCCAACAATAATAACAAGGCAAACTCCGGAGGATCTGAAATACTTTCCTTGCCCACAAGGAGTGTCTGCCCTCACCTTCCCGCCCTAGTCTATCAGTATTTCTGTGTAACTGTTTTTGCCTTTGTATCACATAAATACTGGTCTTAGGTGTCATTCAGGATGGCCTATGCTTTTTAATCTCTTCATTTACTCTAGATGGTCTTTTTTTTTACCCTGCAGTAGTTTTGTACCATATAAATCCTACCACTGGGCCCCACACGGGCAGGAGTTTCCTTTCTTGCTTTCATTCTGCTTTTCCCTTTTTTCTTTCTTCTTCCTTTTCAGTGGTGAATTCTGATTCCTCCAAAACCTTCCAGGGACAATTTCACCTGCACAGTGGCTGATATATTTAGCTATACACCCCCTCAACCACTCCTCACCACAATGACTCGGAGGAGGAACAACCAACAGAAGAAGAACCCTGAGACTACAACCCCGGTCACAGAATTACTGTAAATGAACATAAACAATATGACAGAAATGGAATTCAGGAAAGCAATCGTCCAAGCAATGACTAATTTGGAAAAGAACATT
>PITA01006471.1:41495-99962 GCA_004023965.1 Spilogale gracilis | reverse complement strand
AGACTAGAGCATTCCATTGTGGAGCGCAGATTTTAGTGGGTGGTCATTTCATGTATTTTCACACCAAGATAAACACTGACAGATTAAGAAAAAGAATTCAAAGTGTGTATGAATTTTTAAAGATGGGACACAAGACTTCAAAAGGGATGTAAGGTTTCTGGAAGACTGCTTCAGGCCACACCCGCACACCTTCCAGCCATATGGTTCATGCTTCTCCACCATGGGGCGCTGTGGTAGAAAGTTCTTTAAGGCTCCAGTTAAAACTTTGCAGATACAGAAGCAACGGAGGATCTCTGGGTGACCATGCATTTCTGATCTGGCACATGAGGGTTCATTTTTAAGTGAATCCCTAGACAAAACCATTCTAGTGATAAAGAAATTGAGATTTAAAGAGCTCAGCATCTGGCCCAAGATCAAAAAGTGGCAGAGCAGAGGCCCAATCCAGGTTCAAATTCAAAATGCAGTCCTTCTCTTCCAGAAGCAGAAGATCCAGGTGGCACATAGGAACATACAATGAGAAGATGTCTTGTTGCTAAATGCTCTCTCATGCATGAACTCTGGAGCAAGTGGTGATTGCACAGCGATTCAGGGCATGGCGGGGGATGGGGCACTGAGATGGCAGATCCTCAAGGGCAGGAAGGACTCAGATGAACGAGGGCAACAAGTGATGCATCTGGTGAGGGAAGACCACCTTGAGCAAACACTGGTCATCACTTGGGACTTTCATTCACCATAGCCTAAGAGGCAGGGGATTTGTAATCTCAAACCCCATATTCGAATCCTGACCCTATCAATGACTAGCCAGGCCTTATAGACAACTTATCCTTTCTGGCCTCTGTGTTCTTGGCTCTCAGATGCAGACCCTAACTGACATAACCTCACAAGGACCCCCAGATAATCAGATGTTGCTAGCTGGCCCAGCATTCGCCATTATGACTCACATGGGCATTCAAACATGGGTTCAGTACTTGCTCTGGGAAGGTACTGTGCTAGTGATAGGGAACAAACAACTGTACAGTGCAGCACTATTTCCTCAGAGGAGCATGCAATACATCTGTAACAGAACAAGTAAGGAACAAGAACAAGGAGTCCAAGAGATCAAAGCCTAGCCCAGTTCTGCCTGGAGAGGTCAACGGTCAAGGATGGAGAGGTTGGGAAGCCATCTCTGGGGAAGCCTTCAGAATGGTGACATGTGGACTGTCTTTCCAGATCAACGGGGAAACCACAAGGAAAGCGGGGGAGGAGCTCCACAGGGAGAGGGGGCACAGGCAAAGGCTTGGGGAGTGCAGCTCAGGGGGGGCTGTGGTGGGGCCTGTTGCAGGGGATTGAGGAGGTCATGGCGGGTAAATTTTAATCAGAGGCATGCTATGGTCAGAGGCATGTTTTGAGTCTGAAGGCTTGAGGGTAGAGAAAGGGAGTCCAGAGGGAGGGAGGGGAGATTCTGAGGGCCTCATTCTGCGGGAGTGGAGCTGAAATGAGGCTGGGAGGGGAGAAATGACAGGAAGCCTGTGGGAAGCCACAGGGAATCAAGATAAACCGACAAAGAAAATAAAACTCAGTTGACTGAAGCATTTCTTTCCGGTACTAGAGGCTCTTCTCAAACATAATGAATAAATAAATATGCTTCCAATGACTACAAAGCAGCACTTGGCTTCCCTTCAAATTGCTCCCCAGAGCCAGTCACTGTGAGAGCCCCGCGTGGGCGCCCATCCCACGGGGCGGCATCTCCCCTCCTGGTAGGAGCCACGGAGCAGGGCAGCTACCAGCTCAGGGGAGAGAGACAGAGGTCAAGGACATGCTAGACTTTCAGGACAGAACCCACCTTGCCTTCACTTTGACCTGTGACTTTGGACAACGCCCATCACCCACCCCCAGCCTAAGGTTTACAAATGTTCCCATGTATATAAAAAAAACAAAAAACAAAAAACATGGCTTCTAGCTCACAAGCTCCATGACTCTAAAAATGGGATTTCCTGCCAGGGTTGGGTGACACCCTACCATTGCACTGCTCCGAAGTCCTCACTCACAACTACGACGTGGGCAAATCCTCTGTAGGGCAGAAACAAGGGCTGTCCAGTGGTTGGCCACTGTTACTGGAGAAAGTACTGGTCATAATTCTTATGTTAGTAATAACAGCTCAACCACATTTTTATTTTATTATTTTTTAAAGATTTTATTTATTTATTTGACAGAGAGAAACACAGCTATAGAGGGAACACAAGCAGGGGGAGTGGGAGAGGGAGAAGCAGACTTCCCGCCAAGCAAGGAGCCAGATGCGGGGCTCAATCCTGGGACTCAGGGATCATGACCTGAGCCGAAGGCAGATGCTTGATGACTGAGCCATCCAGGCACCCCAAGCCAACCATATTTTTATTGATCACCTGCTATGCAAAGTCCTTTAAAACACCTGACCCAGTCCTCATAACCTTCCTCTGAGGTAGGGACTATAGCATTTCTCTCTTGTTGGTGAGGGAAGTACAGCTAAGAGTTGTCAAGTAACTTGTCTTAGGTGTCAGAGCCCATCCGGGGTGGAGCTGGGATAGACATCAGGTGGTAGGATCCAACCTCACTCCTACTGTCTATACTGTCCCACCACACAGGTGCTCTCCTGCGGCTTCCATGCCACAAGACACGGGCATAAATAAATAAAAGGGACTCCAACAGTACCTTCCTGAGGGATGCCACCACTTGTACTTTCCTTACCTGTGCCAGACATCACTAATCGACCACGGAATCTTTCCCACTAACTTACGACCCCAGATCCATGTCTAACCTGATGAAACCTGATCCCTTGTCTTCATCTTCATCTTTGCATGGGAAAACTGACACCTGTCAGAGGGATATAATTGGCTTAAGGTAACACAGCTTGTTAATGAGAATGGGAACACAAATCTTGGTCTCTAGACCAAGCAGGTGGTGAAATCTCCCTGCCAGTCAAGCGAGCAGGTGGGGACATGTCCCTGGACAAAGGACAGGGCCCTTTCTAAGAGAACAGAGATAAAGAGTAAAAGGGATATACCGAAGATGACCATGCCATCAAGTTCCAGAAGGAGAAGGTCCCACGTGCAGCCCTAACACGCGGTTCTCTGGTATTACAAGTCATCCAGCTAACAGCCCACTCCACAATAGCATTTCTGCTCCGTTCTCACTTCAATGAGTAATTGGTAAAGCTGAGAAATTAGTGGGGTTTTTTTTTCCAAGCTAACAAATATTTGAACTGGGAATCCCAGAAAACTCATGAATTAAACAAAAGAACAATAACAGCACTCATTGAATTCCTTCTGGAGGGACTCAATTTTCTTCAAGCCTTGCAGGAAAACAGACAAGTTGTGTGACTCAGACTGTGTGACTCTGTCCCAGGACAGAACAGAAACGAGCTCCCAGGACGAAGTCCTAGAGGGGCCAGCCAGACTCTTTCTCTACCCCTGACACACACAGGACAGGTGGCCCCAGACAGGCCCAGGGGGTGCTCCTCATCTGATACCGCATCAGAAGGAGGGATGGGGGAGCCCAGATAGCACTGCCCAAAGTGAGGAACAAAAGGGCAGGGGCAGGCATGGGAAGAGTAAAGATCATCATCAGTAAGGCAAAAAGCAGTGCCCAGGCCTCCTCCAAAGGGGTCACAGTGAGGGAGTCATAAAATGCAGGGCTGTCTCCAATGCACTCCCACTTTGCAATCCCTGGGTAAGGGGAATCTTAAGGAGGCACATGAAAAGAGACCTGTTTAATTCAAAGTTGTCTCCCCCTCAAGCTCACCCTGGGAACTTTACAAATAGATGACTACTGACAAATTTGCACCCAGGAAATGCCATCATCACCCCACCAATTGGTCCAGTGGCCTGTTTACATAAATACACTGTGTTCTTTGTGTGAACAGGAATAATGATGCTAGGATTATAAAAATCACTCATCCAAAATTATTTGCAGAGTGGTAAGCAAGCAGGATTCTGGCAGTGGAAGTCTCAAAGGTCCTTTCATTAAATATTAACTCTTCCTTGTAAGAGGTAGAGCTGATCAGGGGCAGTCGGGACTAGGAAATGTGAGAGGAACCCCAAAGTTGACAGGGCCAGCCCCAGGGAGAGTCATACAACTCCAGAGCTAGGCCAGGCCTAATGAGCCAGGAATTGGCATTTCTGCAAATATGTTTCTTTCTAAAAGGAGAACTCATTATTCCAGAAATTGCATTTCTGAATTCATGAAGGTAAAATTATACCAATTAAGAATCATGCCTTTTCTCCAAATGAATAGAAGCTCAAAATACTGCCAAACAAACTCCTGGGTCAAATTCCACGAAAAAACAGACCTTTGACTAGAAATGCATACAGATGTGGAAAAACAGTTTACTTAACATTCTACACCTCATCATGATCTAAGCATTCATTCATTCATTCATTCAACAAATGTTGGTCAAGTGTGGGGCCCAGGGAAACATGATTCAGAAGCCGGAGTCCCAGCCCTGGATGAGCTCCCATCTGGTTCGCTGCAGATAACCTCACATGCCATGGTTTAGGCGGAGAGAGGAAAGCGCTACAAAGACAGGGCAGCACACAGCAGCATCAGATGGCTTCAAAATCATGTCCTCCATATCCCATAACAACCGGTCCGCATTCCCCAAAAGCACTATTTTTTTTAAGATTTTGTTTATTTGACAGAAAGAGACACAGTGAGAAAGGGAATAGAAGCAGTGGGAGTGAGAGAGGGAGAAGCAGACTCCCCGCCGAGCAAGGGAGCCCGATGCAGGGCTCTATTCAAGGACCCCAGAATCGTGACCTGAGCCAAAGGCACTTAATGACTGAGCCACCTTGGTGCCCCCCAAAGCACTATTTTGTCAAGTTCTGCAGAAAAAGAAAATTCCCTTCCCATTTCTTTCCTCTGGGCACACAAGGGACACCTTCCCTCAAGCTGCCCTGCCCAGTGGTGCTTCCCCAGATGCACTGTGAGTTACTCTCTGTGGCTCATGTCTGAGCATTTACTGGATGGACCATCCTTTTCTGGGCAGGACCAGGTGGCAGGCACCATACCCTGCACGGATTGGCATCACTTAATCCTCAAGGAACTCTAGGAAGTTGTTACTATTTTTAACCCTATTTTACAGATAAACAAACTAAACCACAAAGGATATATATAAGTCATTTGGCCAAGGTCACACAGGGCTGACACCTAAATCTGGTCTCCTATCCACTGTGACCCCACTGCCTCCTGCTATCATTAAGACGCTTAGTCACAGTCTCCACTCTCAACTGTGAGGACACTGAAAGCCAGGACTGAGTCAGGTTCTCTCTACCTCCCCAGCACCTTATGGAGGGACCAGCACACAGCAGGTATTTAGCAAATGGTTACTAGGAGGATAAGAGAGTAAGTAATGCGAGTGAGACAGTAACTCAATGTTGCCCGTCCCTATGCTGAATTCTCAACTATGTCACAAAGTAGGAAACAGTAACATGCAAATGAAATTCATGTAAGAAGTCTCCCAATTTTGTATATTATCAAGATGTTTGATTTATTATCCACACTTTCAAGGCATTTTCGCATTGTTCTTTCAAGATGACTCACTTAAATTAAGACCCTGCTACAGTAAAAACAATAGGCACAGTACCATGGAGAGCAAAATCACATCGGCTTAGATGTGTATCCTTCACTCTGAGAAAAACCAGGACATAGGGGCACCTGGGTGGCTCAGTTCCGTTAACTGTCCAACTCTTGATCTCGGCTCAGGTCATGATCTCAGGGTCACGAGATCCAGCCCCGCGTAGGGCTCTGCACTCAATGTGGAGTCTACCTGGGATTCTCTCCCTTTCCCTCTGCCCTTCCCCTCATTTGCATGCTCACTCTCTTGCTCCCTCCTTCTCTCTCTCAAATAAATAAATAAATAAAATCTTTAAAAAAAAAAGAAATAAAAAGAAAAACTGGAATATAAGTTCCACATATCTGTGTAGAAATATATACAGGGAGAGGCACTCAATTATAAAAAGGATTCACCATACGTTTCCTCCAAATAGCCTGTTGCCTTGGAAATTTCGCTTTTAAATGTCTAATTTTGACATCTTCCAAAAACCCAATCTTTTTAACTTCTATCCACCATAAGGAAAAATGACCCATTGGCTACAGTTAGAAGACGCATTTACAAGGCCTCATGTTTTAAAAGCCCGGGCCACCAGCAGAAACTTCCAGGTACATCTGGCAGTGACCAAACTCCAGAAGATGTAACATCACTAGCCCCACAAAAATAAGAAACATGACAAAGCAGCCTTCTACGACACACTTAGGTCTCATTTCAGGGAATCAAACCAAAAAATTCAAAAGCTTTCTACTTTCAGCCAATGACTGAGACAAGAATAGATCCCAATTTGAGGAACTTCACTGGATTATTACTGCCACAAGGGTCAGACTATCAGAAGCATTCATTATGGTATTTTCTTAGACTATAATTAAATTCATCTTATTGACATGAATATTCATATTTCTGCGTAACTGTTGGTATAAAACTAAGCACGACTGTCAATCTTCTCTCCCAGGGAAATTAGCACCTGAAATATTTCTATGGAGAAACAAAGCTACCTAAAATGATGAATGAATGCCTCCCTTTCCGGGAATGCACACAACCAGTTATTTCTCCTGAGGCATTGCAAGGAAAGCAGCATCCACCCCTGCACGAGGCTTCAGGCACTGGGTCTGTGCATGTCTGATGGGAAAGTCACAGACTCTCATCTGAGGGTCTTCTTTTCCCCAAGCATCTTAAAGGACACACACCAATTGTCTGGCTTCCATTACTATTCCAATCACACAGGATGGCATGAAGCCTCTAGTTTTCTTGTTTTATTTTATGCAATAGAAACTGCTGGGTTTTATCATGCCATAGGCATAGGCTATCAGGAAGGACATAGGAGAGGTGGCAGATTATCGAGTCATCTGAGAACACGCAAGGTGCCTGGGCAAAATCCCGGGCATACTGAGCAGATTTGTGGAACTGCCCTGGTTGGTTCTCACCTCTGCTTCAGGAGTACTTGTGGATGACCTCTGTTTGGGGAAGGCCACCATCAGGATCCCAAGACACCGCAAAACAGCACCAGGGGCTCTGTCACCAAATAGGTCGGTTTCCATACCGCAGTGGGGAGAGAGCTCATGCCAGGAGCCGGTGAGAGCATTCAGTAAATGTGTGCACTGGCTTTCTCGGTTTATGCACTGATTATCAAGGAGAAACGTCAACAGGTTGAAATAAGACCGTCCATTAAAGCACTCCCTCCCTCTCTTAAAAGAAGAATGAGGACAACTCTAAGAAGGACTTGCTTCCCATACCAGTCAAGGGCTTAGCCAACATTTGAACTGCAACAACAACAAAAAAGGATGAAATCTTAGGAAGAGATACTTGGAAACTGTTACTAAGCACCAGATCTGTTCTAGGCACTCCTGTTCGCTTAGTGCTCGAGTGTCCATTCTCGAAAGGGGCAAAGGTTCTCAAGAGATGCAACTGATTTCTGTGATACATGGTATATTTGTGGTACCGAAATTTCATGGAGGGGGAGGCAATATGGAGCAAAGAGTCTATAAAATCTCTTTAGGAGAGTGATAATGGGGGAAAAATGGTTAGCAACACTGGTATAGACTAAGGAACAGACAAAAATTCTTAGCTTCATGGAGCTAATATTCTATTTGCAGTAGAAAGATGGCAAATAATCAGTATAATGGATAGTTAATTAGGCTTAAGTGTTATGGGGAGAAATGAAGCAGGGAGAGGAAGTCAAGTCTGGCAAGGAAGGGACAGAGGACAGAAACCAGGGAAAATGACCATGTCCACTGATTAATTTCTAAATTTTCCTCCCAATCATGACTGCTAATGAGATTTATGACTTCAACGTGAGAAAAAATGACATTCTGATGACGAATTAAAAGGGAAGCCCCCATAACCCAGGGCAGCCCACTAAGTAGTACATAATGTGCTATACTGTGGAAAGAAAAAAATTAAAAGCATGACAGTCAAACAAGAGATTTCCATGTTCTAAGGATGGGGGAAGGGCCTATTCCTGAAGAATGAAAGGCAACATGAAATCCTTAATGACATCATTTTTAAACACCATCTTTGATGACATATTTGCAGAGGTTCATACATGCCCTTTAATTTCCTTTTTCCTCACAACTGAATACCCAGTTGACTGTCTTAATTCCAATGCCTGTCCATTTGAGACTAATGATTTGCCATTTGGGCATGCTTAATGATTCCTGGTGTTATCTCCACATTCCCAAGACCTAAACTTCAACAGCATTATTCTCATTTTATCACAGGTGTTTATGAAATAATGAACAGGGGAAAAAATGCACACAACGTCAAAGAACTGTTCTAACACTCAAGTTGTACCAGCAAAGGTGATCTAAAAACATGAATTCTAAGCTGGCCAGCCCTTCCTGCCAGAGTTCGGAAAGTCTGTCTGCCAGGGGACATGTGAACAGTGATCTAAAACCCATGGGCACCAATTCATAAGGTACTGACTCACTTTGTTTATGCAAAAGTTGAGTTTGAAGAAGTCTGAACTACCTTCCTGTACTCAGCTACTGGATAGTAAGTTTCAAGAGTCACTTCTGGGAACTTTAATCCAGAAGTGTGTTCCCCCTACCTAATAATGCCACAAAGTTTCCAACGTCCTGTAACACTCCAGCATCTTTGCAGATGCTAAACAAATTTATTCTCCAAGGGAGCAACTGATGATTTGAAAAGAAGAACAGTACAGCTCAGCAACATTTGTAGGCTAAGTTCAGCCTCCCTGTAGCTTTGCCACATCTTTTCTATGGGGAAATTAACAAGAAAAGCTCTTGGCTCAATATATTATTGGAACTTGGCTACAAGCTAATTGGGGAAGAGCAATCACAGGGAATTGCAGCCCACTGCTGGATGTGTCTAATGCAAATCTGGAAAACGGTGAGACAGTTAGTGGACAGAAGACTGCTTACCACAGAGGCAGGGTAGACGAGTATATGTGACTTACCATGTATTTAGCTACATTTTTCCTTGGAGTAAGTGACACTCATTCACAGTGCAGACTGCAAAATTTTGGCCATAAGGAAGAAATAGCCAAATAGAAATCCTGAAGGAATTTTAGCTGGGAAAGGAAGCTGATATAAAAAAAACCACAAAGCCAGTTCATATCTGAGTCCCAAGGTACCCATCCACCCACAGATTTGAGAGCCAGCAAAAACTTGAAAGGGTGTCACCGATCACCCTGGAAGCAGCAAGCTGAGGTCGGGAAACTGTCTCTACTAAGCCTAATAGAAGAGTTATCTCACACATGTGCCTTCATGGAGTCTAAATCTCAGCCCAGGTTTTCTTTTTCCTGCTACCCTTAAATATAATAAAATCATTCCTGCTGCCTATTTAAAATGAGAGCAAAGTCCACAGAGAAATGTGCAGGCAGCATGAGACCCCTGTCCTCTCCCACAGCGCTGCAACAGCCCGGGAAGACAATTAACTAGCTCACCCCTGCAGGTTTTAATGGCCGGATCACAGGAGACGAGGAGCACAGACCCAGCCCAATTTAATAGGCACTCGCTCACACATGGTACATTTCAAGTGTAAAACAGTTCACTTCATTTTCTTGGTTCCTGTTTGTGCTTCTAAAGGCATTCTTGGAGAGATTAAAGTACCATTCTCTTCCAAGAGCATGAAAGCCCTTGGTGCTCAGACCCTTTGCAAGTCTCTACACCGAAACAGTTCAACCAAGCCAGCTCAAGAGCCATAAACAGAAAAGGCAGGTGTTGCTAAATGTGGCTGCCCTCCCTGCCCCACCCCGCCATGCTGGTATGCCAAAGAGTGGGAGGAGGTGCAGACAGAAGCCATCCAGAACACAGGCTTCGGACACAGCAGAGACCTGTGCTCAGGGGTTCCCTCTCAGCTACTTTCTAGCTGGGTGACCTTGATCGAGTCACTTGTTATGAGACTCACTATAAAAATGGGATAGGAAATGTACCTGACAGAGGTAACTGAGAATGAGGTCATGCACACAAGGCCAGGCAGAATGATGGCACACCACACCTGCTCAACAGTTGTTAGCTCTCACCATCAACAGCACTAGTAGGTACTAGCAGATGGTGAAGAACCCTCAGAATTCACTCAGCCCCTATCTAGGACCCCCTACACTTACCTCCCTGAAAAGAACCTTCCCCTAATGGTTCAGACGTGTGCACACGAATTAGTCCCCCCACATGTTTGTATGCTAAGACACGGAACATACAATACACAGCACAGACATGAGCTGAAGCAGAGCTTTCTAGCTCGAGTGTGCACCAGAGCCATCTGGAGGGCTAGCTTAAACCCAGGTCTCTAAGCCTCATCCTCAGAGATGCTCACTCAGTATATATCAGAGCTGAGATTCAAAAATTTGCAGGGCTGGTGCACCAGCCCCTGGACCACATTTCGAGAAGCACTACGCTAAAGGAATGAGAAATGAGCCAAGCTCGAGAATGGAAAGAGGGGTACAGGAAAACAACAACAACAACAAAAATAGCTTTGGAAAGCTCAGAATCAAAGGAAGTTGAGCCCTTGACGAATCCAGGGGCCGGCTCCCAAGGGAGCAGCAAGAATGGCTACCGGCGGCCATCCTACCACCATGGGAGCAGCCACCCAGAGCTGACCCAAGGCCACAGCCCAACAGGGACATTCAGACCACAGCCGGGCCCCATGGAGGGGTGGGTGTCTGGAAACGAGACTACCAGTGGGCCATCCACCATCCTGCTCAATGATCCCCTCCTCCCCGTGTTAACATGTTAACTCCGAAGCTTCAAGCTTACTCCCAGGGAAACTGATGGGCACATTTCAGGCTAATTCTTTCTGAAGTTGGGAAGCTTTTATTTTCCTCATGTCAAGAAGAAAATGATGGCAGACATTTCCAATAGAAATGCCACTGCATTCTTTATAATGTCATTCAGCTGCTGCCAGAATTAAACTATTGACCAAATTAATCTGTTTGCCATACAAAATGTGGCTTGATTTTCTTGCCCCGAGGGCTGGGGTGCCATGTTGCTGAGGCACTGACATTTCTTCTGGGTGAGGCCGGACTGTGAAGTCCCACATATACTGGTGCGGGCTTTAACAATGGAAGGAAGCAGCACTGAGGTCGGGCTCCTGCTCACTTGTGCTTCCCCCTTTGCAGGGCTCCCCACCGACTTGGGCTTATGTCCCAACCCTCAAGCTGGGCATATGAACCCTTTATGGTCAGGTTCACTATGCCCTATAGCTTCATCAGTCCTCAGCTCTCACTCCCTGAGTACTGAGCACCTGCACCCAAGGGCTCAAGACTCTGCCATCTCTGGGCCTTTGCATGGATGGTTCCCTCTGCCTGGAAGACTGTCCTCTCCTGCCTCCTCCATGTCCAACTCCTATTCTTCTTTCTACTCTCAGGTTAGGAGTCAATATTGTGTACCTGAATAGTACCTCTCTCTCTCACACACACACACACACACACACACACACACACACACATCAATCAACCTCCTAAGCTGAAGCTCTAACTCCCAATATGGGGTCATTTGGAGGTGGGGCCCTTGGGAGGTAACGGGTCAGATGAGGCCATGAGGGTGGGGCCCCCCAGAAGGGATCAGTGCCCTTTTAAGAAGAAGATGAGCCACCACAGCTCTATCTCTGCCATATGAGGACACAGAAAGAAGGTGGCCACCTGCAATCCAGGGAGAGTAATCTCACCAGGAATCCAATCTGTGGACACCCCAAGCTCGGACATCCAGCCTCCATAATCGTGAAAAACGTGTACCTGCCGTTTAAGTCACTCAGTCTCCAGTGTCGTGTTAGAGCAGCCTGAGCCGACCAGTGTAGGCTCCCCGTAGCTCCCCTTCAGAGCATTTGGGGCTCTGAGAGCTGTTTGCATCCAGGCTGGGAGCCCTGGGAGGCCAAGAGACACTTACTCATCAGAGTATCTTTACGACATAGTCAAGTTTTATAATAGGTATGAGGGTTCAGCAACTATTTATAAATGAGGGCATAAATGAATGAATGAATGAACGAACCAATGAATGAACAAACAAACGAACAGCTAATGGAGAGCAACTCTCAGCCTCATTCAGGGCTCCCCTTTATCTATCTGCAAAAAGAGGCATTGTGACTGAGGACTTAAAGCAAAATCTGCAATCCGGGGACATAGCAGGGACACCAGAACAGCTGCAAAAAATGAAGCTCAGAGTATGTGAGGAATCCGAGGACCCTATTCCAGGCCACTTGTGGGCTCTGGGAGCTACTGAGATTTGAAGGCAATGCAGAAGGACTCTTAAAGCAGCAGCCTCAAAGTGGGGACCCCGCAATCCCGGGCCTATAAGGAAGAACTTCAGGATCCCTCATAGAAGACGAGGGCTAGGCTAACGTTAGAAATTCTGCTGTTGTATGTACTAGGTTCTAGGTGAATTTTCATTTGCCAGAGAAACAGATTGTGCTGCTTGTCAAAAAGAGAAAATGAAATCTGAAAGTCGTGGTTGCTTTCTAAAGCTTCAGCCCCATTCAGTCCCACTGGTCTTGGAGAAGAACTTGCTAAGGAAGTTGAATTATTTTCTGTACTATGCTTTATGTCAGATCATTTCATAGGGTCTTGAAAGCCTAGTGACCCTCTGGTTTTGGTATGATCGGAATAAAAGAAGAGGCTTTGGAAACTTGTCTATTGCCCAGCTTGGTGCCAGGTGCTGAGACCTGCACAGGAGACCAAGGGCCTGCCCCTGTGGTTCAAGGAACAAACCAACCTGCATGGCAGTATCTGTACAGCAAGGGGACACAGGCCATGATCCAAACCCTGTGACTCTCTTAGAAAAGGTCTGTATTTGCAGGGCAGACCTGTGGACTTTGCCAACAGACATGAGAGCAAGTTACCATGCGACTCATGGGACAAAGCTACAGCCAATACCACCACAAACTCTAGATGACAGACCACCACAGCAGACTCGTGATTAAGGATCACACACCAGACCCTGCCATTCTCTGGGTCCTTGCTGTCCTCCTCCCTGGGAGCTTCCATAATGAACAGGGGCCGTGGGACAGCGGATACATGTGTGACCAGAACCCACAAAGCTCTGCCATCTGGGTTTTTCCCATTCCCTTAAGAGGACTGATGAAACCCAACTGCAATGATGAACAAAGCTGGCCTGGTTTCATCTTCTCCCGCTCCCTCCTCACTTACCAGCAGAGAGGAATAGTCCCACTGCCCGTGAGGACCTGCGAAGCCATAAAGGAAACAAGCATGGAGACTCACGAACGGCATGTAGTTGGTAGGAGCGCCCAGAGGGCTCTGGCCAGTACCCGTGACCAAGGCGGCTGCAGCAGTGCCCTCCCTGGAGACACGGCTCCCCAAACACCCACAACACCTCTGAGCAGATGTCCCACAGAACCTCCCACCAAGACCCTACTCAGTCTATGACAGAAACACCAGTCACCTTCCCAATAGCACTTGCATATTGCTCAAGTGGAAATGTGGTACAAAAGTGCAAAAACTTTTAAAAGTCACCTCTAGCAGCGTTTTAAATATGTTTTGCCAGGGGGCAGAAAGCATATACAAGTATCATATTTTCAGTTTAATTACTACATGGCGGTTCTTGCCCAGATAATGGATTTACCCCAGAGCAATGTCAGAATTTAGGAACAATCTAGATATACCTCTGCAATTGCTCAGAAGTCTTGATTCATGAATTCTCTAAGACGTAGCCTGGGTGATGATATCCATCTCTCCAACAACAAGATAAGCTCACACACTACAGACAGAAGCTGTACTACATCGCACATTGTTCGTTCTGATGGTGGGGAGTTCCTGCTGAGAGGGGAGCTGTTCCTGGAGAAGGACCTGGTCCTCCCTAGACACAAAGGGAACCTTGAGCTAGCTTGGGACGCAGCAAGAAACTGAAAGAACAAAAAAGAATGATGCGCTTATTTTGGCCTCTCCTTCTACAGTTAAGAACAGTAAGCTGCAGGAGAGAAGAAAGCAAGAAAACCATGGATATTGATCTTAGGGACAGCGTGAATCAGGATGCCCAAAAGCATGTGAAGGAAAATGGTCATGAGCCAGCCAAGCCCAGAACACATCTTATTAGCTTGTGTAAACAAATAGCTCCAAGGGTGCCTAGTGCTAGGGAGGACTGGCACCAGGGGCCAGTCATGAAAACACACCTTTGGTAGCTCCCAGTCCCCCAGTGCCACCAGAGTGAAGAAACACAGGGCCCAAGGAGATAACCTTCTCATCTGAATCACAAGGTTACAGAGGAAGAGAGGCACAACTCCTAGAAAGGCAGATAGCTATCATGTGGGTGGACGAAATGAGAGATCCAGC
This sequence comes from Spilogale gracilis, assembly GCA_004023965.1. Classification (NCBI taxonomy): domain Eukaryota; kingdom Metazoa; phylum Chordata; class Mammalia; order Carnivora; family Mephitidae; genus Spilogale; species Spilogale gracilis. The sequence continues at coordinate 85,662 of PITA01006471.1, read as the reverse complement.
ACGGACAGCTCAGAGAGAGACACAGCAAGCCGATGGCAGACCCATCACTGCTGTAGGGTGGCCGATGACAAAGACCACCTCGGCTTCTGAAAGGAAAGGCAATCTGGGACTCCCTAGGGCTCCCTACAGAAGCACAAGCAAGGATAGGACTGGATACTCCGGATCCTCAGCTCCCCCCATCTTTCTTTATATGCAAACATCTATTGACCTCCCTCCAGTTACCACCTAACAGCAGTTCCAACCAGCTGAAGGCACAGAGGAAGTGAGTCTGGTTATGGTTCATGAGCAGCTAGCTTCTGGATTCCCAAACCAACAGCATCCTGGAAGAAAGGCCCAGGTGGAGAAAGACCTTCACACCCAAAGCCATGGGGGTTCTCCTTGGAAAAGGTGTCCCTAACCACCAACTACAAAATGAACCATAGGAGGAAACAGTGAAAGAAAAAACAAAAACAAAACAAAAAATAAACAAATGAACAAAAACACTGCGATCTTAGCCATCTACAGAAAAGCAAACATACAGGTAATCGTTATTTTATTCTCTGGGCTTATCTGGAAATTCCAACTATGATGAACCTTCAGTACTTTTGCAAGAAGAAAAATAAAAGATGCTTCACTTTTGAAATTATTTTTCTATCATTATCTGATCATGAGATCAGAACAAAATGCAAACATAAATTAATTTTTAGTATGCTCTCCACTTTGGGACAGGACTTTTCAATGGTCTACTGCACAATCCTCTTCTGTGTACTTCTCTGAACGTTTCACAGTAGGGCCTGTTTAATCATTTTTAATACCTTCAAAATACATCAAACCTGATTCCACCATGTTACACACCTTTTTACATGGAAGTTTCTGTGGAAATCATTGTAGATTTGCACACAGTAGTAAGAAATAGTCCAGGGTGATCCCATATACCCTATCCAATCTCAGCCAAAGGTAATGTCTTGCAAAACTGCAGTACAAAACACAAGCAGATTGTCACACAGAGACAATCCACTCATCTCATTTGCGTTTCACTGACTGTACTTGGTGTGTGTGTGTGTGTGTGTGTCGAGTTCTATGCATTTCATCATGTGCAAGTTCGTGTTCCACCAAATACAGAGCCAAAGTACAAAACAGGTCCAACACCACAAGGATCCCCAGTATGGCCAATTCATAATCACGCCTGCTCCCTCCTGACCCTCCTTAGTCCCCTTCCATCACTAACCACTGGCAACAACTCATCTTTCCCTCATTTCTAATATTCTGACATTTTTTAAATGTTACATAAATGGAACCGTATACAGTATGTTCTTTTAGGACTGGCGACCTCACTCAGCAAAGCCCTGGAGACCTCATCCTGACCCCTCCACCCATCAGCAGGGCATTCCTATTATATTCCATGGTATGGGTATGCCGCACTTCAGGCAGATCTGCCCCCTGAAGAAGTCCGGCCCAATTCCGATTTACCTCTGACAAAGAGCTGCTATCAATGTTCACATGCACACCTTAAACTTGCTCAGTGTTACATGTCAGTTCTGTCTCAATGAACATGGAGAGAAAAAGAAAGAAGAACACAAGAAAGGTCTGGCAGAACTCATGTGGCCTCTTAGAAACTGGGATTTTCTTCTCTTGGTGGAGCTGTGCAGTATATTCCGTTATGCTTCTCAGGTCAGCATTTACAAAATTCATTTAACTTGATCACCTCCTGTTCACTTCAGTCTTAGTAATTCACATAGAACAAATCTCCTGCATTTAGAAGAAGTTTGTGTCCAGGGTTTTCGTATGAACGTCAGTGACCATTGTTCTGAGATAAATGCCCAAAGATGCATTTGCCGGGCAGCACGGTCCCTGCGTCGCAGAGCATGTAGACCATTTCACATTTCCGCAGGTGAGCCTGGGGACTTGCTTTCTGCACATTCTCCCCAGCTCCTTTTTGGTTCGGCTGTTCAGACAGGGGTGTAATAATATCTCACAGTTACTTTAATTTGCATTTTCTCAATGGCTAAAGATGTTTATGTGGGTATTTGCCATCTGTGCGTCTTCCTTGGTGAAATGACTCCTTGCACCTTTTGCACATTATACAATGGTCTTGTTTTCTTACTCTTGAGCTTTGAGAAATCTTCTTATATTCCAGATACTGGTCCTGTGTCAGAGACGTCGCCTGGAAATAGTTCTAGTCTAGAGCTTCTTTGTCCATCTTCTTAGCATGGTTCTTCACAGACTGCAGGTTTTCAACATTTTGATGAAGTCCAATTTACCCATTTTCCTTCTATGGATCATGCTTTTGTTGTCAAGTCCCAGAATTCTCTGTCTATCCCTAGATCCTGAAGATTTTGGTTTTTTTTTTCTTTAAGTTTTATAGTTTTAGACTGAAGTCCATGTTCTGTTTTGAGGGAAATTTTATATAAGGTACAAGGTTTGAGGTGACGTCTTTTTTTTTCCCCCCCTCTGGACATCTAACTGTTCCAGCATCGTTTCTTGAAAAGGCTAGCTTTCTTCCATGGAGATGCTTTTGCACCTTTGTCGAAAATCAGTTGAGCTTATTTCTCTGGTTCTATTTCTAGGCTCTCTATTCTGTGCCATTGATTCATGTGTCTGTCCCCCTGCCAATATCACACTGCCTTGATTACTGGAGCCATCCAGTAACCCTTAATACAAGGTAGACTTATTCCTGCTGTTTTATCTTTGTCAAGATTCTTTTAGCTATTTGCAGGCCTGTGCCTTTCAATATAAATTTCAGAATAACTTTAGTTATGCCTATAAAAAACCTTGGTGGAATTTTGATAGGAACTGCTCTCCAACTGTGTGTCAGTTTGGGATATCTTTACTATGTTGAGTCTTCCAGTCAATGAATAAGGTACATCTTTCTATTCATTTAGGTCTTGTTTGATTTCTTTCATCAGTTTTATAATATTCAAAAATCAGATCCTATACAGGGTTTAAGTTACACCTAAAGCATTTCATTCTCTTTGCAGTGATCACAAATGATGCCTTTAATTTCAGATTTCACATATGCATGGTTAGTATACACAAGTAAGGTTGACTTCTCTGTTCACCTTGTATATTGTGACCTTACTGAACTTACTTACTGGTTCCAGGAGAATTTTTTTCCTTCATTTGTTAACTCCTTAGGGGTTTGCTACATGGACAACTATGTCATCTACAAATGGGTACAGTGAAGTGTATGGCATTTCTTACCAATGTCTTTTTTTTCTTTTTCATGTTTTACCACAGTGACTAGGACTTCTGTCGACTACAAGTGGTGACTGCAAACTTCTTTACCACATTCCTCGAGACGGGAGCCTTCCCCAGTTCAGGCCACCTGGTGTCTGCTGGTTTAGAAGGAAGTCGGACCCATGACGATGAAGAGATGTCCCTGAGTGTCGGGTGGGCCTTCCCCAGCTGCCCAGGGTGGCGGGGGGGAGGGTAGGTGGGAGGAGTCTCAGGCTCCCAGGGACAAAGAAGCCTGCCAGACCAGACCCCATACTGTGGACGGGCATTTTTTGCAGGTGTCTCCCTGCCCCAGACACCCTGGTATCTCAGCTCCGAACAGCAGGGAAGAGAAACACCTGTCTCGGTTACCATTCACAGGGTAGCTAAGGTGCTGGGTTCAGTGGTGTTATTGAAAACTCCTATTGTATCAAGGGAAGGATGAGCCCAGGCTGCTTTCTGATGCAAAGGTGTGAGTCAGGAAACAGGAAGTCTAGGCCACCCTTGGTCAGGTTTGTGGAGAGAAACTCCATGCCCTTCTTCGGTGCGGTTCTTCCAGCACTGGGATCCCAAACGGAACCACCTTTTTCTTCCCACCCTCCAGAGGTATCCTGTGCTTACCTCTTGTGCTCTTTCCAGGGTTAACTATTACGGGTAGCTAGGAGAGGCAGGGAAAAGCAAGTCTCTGCCATCTCATCTAGACTGGAAGTTGCACCAAACCCCTTTCCGTCTGTTTAAAGATGAGAGTGCCGGAAATCAATCTTTCAGTAGAATTCCAAGTAATTCCATAGCTACTGCTCCCTCCAGAAGGTGGAGCTTAATTCCTGGCTTTCCCCCCTGAAGGTGGGCGAGATGCCTCAACTTGCTTTCAAAAAAGCGAGCAGGAGAAAAGTAAAGTAGCAGTTTTACAGAGGAAAGGAGTGGAAAATACTACTTCTACCAAGCGATTCCAAGTCCGGAATTTAGTTAATGATTTACCAATGCTGGGCTCGGTTCTAACTAATGGATGACAGTAATGTAACATATTACGAATGGGTCCAACCGGATGGCAGACACTCAGAGCACTCTGCATGTGTGTCTTTGCAGCTTTTCCATAAATCTGAGAGGGTTCCAAAATGAAATCTCTTTTTTAGGAAATTAACCAAAAAATAATCCTACTACCAAATACGAAACCTATCTCCACCAAAAACATCTGCTCACACAGACACCTTTTACTCTAGGGTGGACTAGGCACCGACATTCCAGAGCTCTGGGGCAAATACCGCTCACTTGAGAATTTTGCAAGAAGCACCTAGCATCCCATCCCTGAATATAAAGAGTGAGCCATCTGAGCCTGCCTTCAAGGGTGCAGTGCTCTAGAGGCTGGACATACGGGGCTGAGTCACTGCCTAAGTGGGAGGTGAAGCCCAGGGGAAGATCCGGGGTCACTCAGTCCTCTCCGGATGGCTCTCCTCGTGTCAAGGGAGATAGGATATGGAACACTATACGGAATCCTGAAACGTCCAGGCAAGGCAGCCGTGGCCAAGCAACAGGCCCCACCGGATGACACGCGTCCACCTTTGGTGGGACACCGCAGAGACTGGCTGTTTGGGTCTGGATTACTTCAGGGCCACCACTAACTGCCACGTGAGCGGTGTCCCTCTCCACTCCTGAGCTAAAGGCGGGCCTTCAATAAAGTCACGGCACCTGGAACCCTAAAGCCTTACTGAAGCGGCTGATATCAACCCAAGCCCTGAGAACAGCAGTGATGACAACGGCCGGTCAGAGGAACGTCCCAGTGAATGAAGCATGGCTTCGCGGTACAGGCGCACGGACATGCCAGAAATAGATGGGTGTGTCTGTGTGTGCAAGGCTGCTAGGTACACACGTCTGTGACAAGACAGCAGTGTGTGTAAAAACTTAGGACAGGTGTATGGGTGCCACAGAATGCAGGCAGGGGACAATGTGTGTGTGTGTTTCTATCTGAGCTTCCAGTGAGGGCCCCCCTGTGCCCAAGGAGGGCTCGAGGACAGTGGTCAGCAGTGAGGAGATGGTTTCAGGATCAGGATTCAGAAAAGGAGGCAGGCATGCAAGGTCCCTCATGGAGAAGGATGAAATGAGTGGAAAGAAAAGGGGCACTCCCACCACACTGCCAAATCCCAGGTCATGACGGAGGTTCACTGGTCAAGGCAGGGGGACAAAATACGTGGGACTGTCCACAGCATGTTCGTGTGGTTCTATGGCAACTCAGTTATTTAGGGTATGGGAGTCTCCATGAGCCCAGGCTCCGCCCCCCGCCCCTCGCTGCTCCTCCACAGAGAGAAGCACTGAAGGTAAGATCATTTCTGACCTGGACTGGGGACAGACATGCTTTATTTAGAGTTGGCTCATAGAGGCACCCACTGCAGGCTCTGGAAAGTGATACACTTAGCCTATCAATTCTAACCCACCACACACACCCCTACCTAACCACAGAAATATGTCAGTCTGGAAACCCAGACCGGGGCATGGTACCTGAATATAATTAAGAGCTAGTCTCAGCAAACTACTCTAGGCTACCAGTAAACCCCCAGCACCCTCGCAGCCCCCAATGACGCCACTCAGATCTAATTACTCTGGGGGTGACAACCAATTCAAGGACAAGAGGCACATTATCGAAAACCACTTTAGCACTGCTCCAGCTCACAGCCACGCTGCCCTCGATAATGACTTTACCCAATTAGCTTGCAAGCAGTCTGCCTTTTGTAAATCAGTGATGCCAGGGAAATGAATTTTGCGCCTGGAAGGGAAGGGTCAGCCACTGGCAATTGCATGGAAATCATTAATTGGCTTGAGCCTTTTTAGGTTAAGTGAATTATCATTATTTCCTCGGTTTGGTGGTATTGTGCAACGACGAGGTCAAGAGGGCAGCCCACCATGATTGTCACCTTCCTCCTGGCATTTGCTTATTCCAGCAAATGGCACAGAGGCCTTGGGTGCCTGTCTGGGAGGCAGAGCTGAGGCTGCTGGGTCCCTGTTCTTCCAGCACCCACTTCTATTGAGTCTGGGGAAGGTGCATCATGAACAGAGAGCCTATGGAGAAAACAGGCAAATCTGTGAACGATTTGGAAACAAAGTCTAATTAGTTTGCTTAAGACCTCTGCCTGGGCTGACAGGCACATTTCACCAGCGTATTTAATCATCCCAAGTTCACAGAGAGCCAGGCTCAGCAAATATGCGCTTTTGTGAACAGGCTATAAGGTGTGAAACAAACGATTAGGCCTTATTTCTGGAGAGCAAATGGAGAAAGTAAAGACTATTTACCCTTACTCATCTTTGACAAGTTAACAACTCCTAATATGTAGACTGCAGAAGGAAGAATAGTCTGTCCTTCTAGGGCAGTGGTTCTAGAACTTTAATGTATATACATCATGATCACGAGCAGGCCTTGTTAAATAAAACAGAGCTGGGTCTCATCCCTGGAGTTTCTGCTTCAAGAGCTCTGGCAAGGGCTTAACAATCTCCATTTCTTACAGGAGATGCACAGGCTGCTGGTCTAGGGATCACACTGGTCTCCCAGGCCACTTCTGGAAGAACCTGGCCTTACTGCTAATCACCTATAACAACTCAAATTAATTTTAAAAAAATAATACAACACGTGGTTGAGATTATGGATGCCGGGGTCAAAGAGATCCAGGTTTTGAATGTGGTTCCACCCCTGCCTGGCTGCATGAACCTGGGCAGGTCAAGTTCACCTCTTCAAAGTCAGTTTTCTCCTCTGTAGCTTAAAAGCAGCTCCTCCCAGGGCCATACAGAGGAATGAAATGAACTACAAATGTAAATCCAACCTATTACATATTCAGCTAGTTAATTAATCTAGTTAACAAGTGATTATTCTTGTTAATTCTTATTAATACTAACAAAATATTTGTAAATTATTTTCCAACCGTCTCCCCAAAGAGACTTTATCTTAATAGTTTAAGTTTGCACTCAGATACATGAATACTCCTAAGCAATTCTTGAAACTACATGTTCCTTTACGCTAGACATGCTTGCTAAAATTGTGTTCGCAACATGAAATTATTTAAAAACCCCCCTTCACATACAGAATCTTGTCATTAAAGTGCAAAACCTCATAACAATTATGCATCAAGGAAAACTCAAGGCCATTTTCACTGATGAACACCATGCAAAAAAAATAGCACAAAGAATCAAGCAGCACAATAAAAGGTTATTACACCACGACTAAGTGGAAGTTACATATGTAAATGCAAAGGTTACTCAGTATTATTAGTAAACCCATCATACTAGTTTATCATAAAGAACTCAGGAGAAAAATCATGTGGCTACCACACAGACATTGAAAAAGTACTGAATAAAATTCAACAAACATTCAGGATGCCTGGGTGGCTCAGTCAGTTAAGCAGGTGCCTTCAGTTCAGGTTATGACCCTAGGGTCCTGGGATCGAGTCCTACATTGGGCTCCTTGATCAGGGGGAGCCTGCTTCTCCCTCTGCCTGTCTCTCCCCCAAGCTTGTGCTCTCTGTCTCTCTGTCTCTCTCTCTCTCTCTCTCTGACAAATAAATACATAAAATCTTTTTAAAAAATTCAACAGCCATTCTTAATAGCAACAACAAAAATCACTCAGACAGAAATAAATGTATACTTCTTTGACATGATAAAATATATTTATCTCAATCCCAATGTGGCATCGTACTTAATGACATAGTACTAGACTACAAGCCAGTGGGAGTCAGGATGAAAACAAGGGTGCTTACTATCCTGTTTGTTTTATGTCACATGAGGGGGAATCAGGGAAAGCCTAAAGAAGTGTAAAAACTGGAAAGGAGTCACATAAAATTAGGACTATTTAAAGAGAAGTTGATCATATTCTAGGAAAGCCAAAAAAATAAATAAACTAAAACTATAAAACAAAGGACGATTCAGAAAGCTAACAAGATACAAAATTAACATGTAGGTATCCACAGCTTCCTTATATGCAAACCTCCACCAATCAGAAGATGTACTTCAAAAAAATTGCATTATATAAAATATAAAACACTATAATAAAATAAAATGCCACAATAAATTAAATAGAATACCAAGGAATTAACTGAATAACAAATATGCAAACCTTTAAGAAGAAAACTTTAGAACCCATTTAAAGAACATAAAAAAAGAATTGCTCAATTAGAAAGACATATAATGTTCCTAGACAGTAAAACAAACTCACAAAGACATCCATTCTTTAAGATAATTTATAAATGTAATGCTCTCCTAATGAAAATATCATTTTTAGTTTCAGAATTACACAAGTTTATCCTTTGGTATATTTAGAAATATAAGACTGACGAGAAAAGAGAAAAAAAAAAACTGAAAGAGAAGTAACAAAAAAGATGGTGCTATCAGAGAGTCTAATGTATTATAAAGGTTTAATATTAAATTAGTGTTGCTGACACTGGATTTGACTATAAATATGGACAAATGGATCAACACAAAGCCTGAAAATCAATCCAATTTCAGTACACAGTAGAGGTGAGCATCCCTACCAGTGGGGAGAAAAATGTATTTTTGACTACTGATGTAAACACAACTGAAAAGCACCTAAAGAAAAATACCACTTCTCTATCTTACAACATACACCAAAATAAATTCCCAATGTGTAAAGATGATGAAGGGGGGGAGGGAAATTTATTAACCTCAAAGCAGAAAAGGCATTTTGAGTTATGCCTAAAACTCCACAGATTTTTAATCCAAGAAGCCACGAAAGTCAATGGCAATAAATACAGACACATAAAAATCAAGCTTTTACTTAGCAATATATCATAAGCAAAGTCAAAAGGTAAACACCACCACTGGAAATCTTCTATTCACTTTCAAATTACAGGCAAAAGCATAATCCCTCTAATATGTAAAGAGCTTCTAGAAATTAATAAGTAAAAATCTTAGGACTTACTAGAAAATGGGCAAAGGATTAGAAGAGTCCTATCTTTGGCAAGGCCATTTGGAAACAGCTATTCTCAAAAGCCTACCATTATCGAGGGGCAAGGAGTAATTTGACAGTAGTCTTCAGAATTATAAATCCACGTATCTTATGTTTCTCCGGATCCAGTAGTTGCTCTTTCGGAAGTTATCATCTGAAGAATGTGCACATAATGTGTGAAATGCCACATATAAAGGGTTATTTGCTGCTGCACTGCTTACAATAGTAAAATACTGGAAACTCAAATATTTTACTATTTGATGGATTAAAGAAGTCGTGCAGTATGACACAGCTCTATAAGAAAAAAGAGGGAACAATGATCTCACACAGGTATGGAAAGAGCTCCAAAATATACTGACAGCTGCAAAAAGTAGAGTACAGAACATTGCCTGTAATAAGCTATCTGTTATGTTTTAACAAAAGAAGAAAAAGAATACACATACACACGCTAAGTAGTAAGTGCTTAAAAATATTTCTGGAAGGATACACAGGAGACTAATAACAGTGGTTACTGGGTGAGAAAATTGGGCACACGGAGACTTCTTACCCTATTCCTTGCTATTTATTTTCATTTCTGAAACACGTGAAAGTATCCCCCTGCTTAAAAACTACATTTAAAAAACAAAGAAAATAAGAAGAAATGGGATCTCCTGGGAGATGATTTTTTTTTTTTTTTTTTTTTTAGAAATTGTTCTCCAGACATGCCTGGCAGGTTCCTCACCCCACTTAGAGCAGTACCCCTTGAAGCTCCCCTGGGTCTCCTCTTTTTCCCAACAGCCAGCATCGGGGGGCAAGTACGTGGAGGTTGCCGTCTCCCTTGTCATCAGGAGCTATTTTAGATGCCCCAAAATTACAGTGAAACCCACCAGAAAGTCCAAAGCAGACCAGGGTTGCGTATTTTAAATTCAGCACTAGAGCCTCTGTTTTCTTCTGTTTTCAATCTCATTTTCCTGGGACCAAAGACATCATTAACAAGGTGATTCTGCACAATTGATAGAAAAAAAGGTTAGTATCTAACCACAGACTGCCCCATGTATATGTGGGAACTAATCAGAAAGAAGCTGGTTTGAAGGGTCTGAGATACTAGAAAACGCCCCAGCCTCCAGGCTTACAGAAAGACCCCTGAAGAGCCTGCGGAAGAAATGGTTCCGTCCAAATCCATTGTTAGGTTTTTATAGGAATTCTGTAGGTAAATGCATTGATGGTGAGATTCCATTTTCTGCTTGCATGAATATCTGCTAAATCCCTTATCATGAGTGAACAGGGCTGGCCTCAGGGTCGAGACCTTTGGTCTTCAATACTGCAGCCACCAGAACTAATGACAGTAATGACTTGAAACTGATAGACCAGCCGGGCCAGCCTCACCTACCACCCTGAGCTGGGGGCTTGCGTTAGCAGCATGGGCCAGGGAGGCAGCCTCCACAGCAACCATCAAGGATTAAAGGATTATCTCATGAGATAAAAGCAATGAGGATGAAGCCCCTTCTTTCTTTATTTTTTTTTAAAGATTTTATTTATTTGTTTGACAAAGAGAAACACAGCTAGAGAGGGAACACAAGAAGAGGGAGTGAGAGAGGGAGAAGCAGGCTTCCTCTTAAGCAGGAAGCCTGATGCAGGGCTTGATCCCGGGACACTGGAATCCCGACCTGAGCCAAAGGCCAAAAATAAACACTCTGGCTTAACAAGTGAGCCACCCAGGCGCCTGGAGGATAAAGCCACTTCTAATAAGGTGGCAAGAACACTCTTTCCAAAGAGTGGCAACAACCTCAGTAAATATTCCAGGGAAGGCTGATGCAGCTTATGCTATTACTAATGAAAGATAGAACTCTAATAAAAACTCAGTGAGGATACAAAGTGTCAGAGATGGTTTCATTTCAAGTGTAATAAAGTAAGGCACATAAAAATAACATGTTGGCTATAAAGACACCACACTGCCTTCAATACAGGTATGCAAAAGCACAAAGCGAGGCACTTAGAGAGGTTACTGGTAGCACAGGGATCCGCAGAAAATGAGCCCTTGAAGTTCAAGGGGCACAAAATTCAGACTGAGACTAGGGCTAGGAGAGGCCGCACTGCCAAACACATGTCCTTTGGGTAATTACGAGCCTGTAGCTTGCACTATGTGACTTACAAAACGAAGAACTTTAGCAAGAAAGATGCACTGAAGAATTTGGAAGAAAAAGAAAAAATTAGGTATTTAAAAGGTATCAGCATGAATTGAGCTCATTTCTAGGCATCTGCCCAATGGCAGCGAAATGGAAAAATTGATTTCTAACACCTAAAAAATGGGGTGGGTGGTCTCAAGCTTAAAATCACAAGAAGAGGGGCACCTGGGTGGCTCGGTGGGTTCGGCATCTACCTTCAGCTCAGGTCATGGTCCCAGGGTCTTGGTATCGAGTCCAGTATTCGGCTCCTTGCTCAGCGGGGAGTCTGCTTCTCCCTCTGTCTGTTGTTCCCCATGCTTGTGCTCGTGCTCTCTTTCTCTCTCTCCAATAAATAAATAAAATTTTACATAAAGAAAATAAAATAAAACCTCAAGAACATCAAGTCTCTGGGTCTCTGTGTAGGAGTGTCCTGCCAGAAGACAGAAGCCCAGGTGACAGTGGTCAGCAGGGTTTTCTCCAGCCTCACCGGAGAGTGTGCACACATGAAGAAAGAAATCAGGACTGCTGGACCTACATTTACGAGGGCAAATGAGTCCACCTGGGCAAGGCTCCGGGCGAGCATGGGCACCCAGCCTGGCCTGGCCTCACCAGATGCTCTACCACCTGTCACCTTGGCCCGCTGCCCTCCCACATGGGAACTGAAGTCAAACCCCAAAGGGACAGGGAAGTCAGATTCTCTTGAACTGAGGCCTTTGACAAATTATGTTTTAAAGACTAATTTTAAAACTCAGCAACACCCAGGACAAAGTTAATCTGCATCTAATAGGAGAAAAGAGCTCTCCAGAAGGGGTAAAAGTGAGTAATACAAAGTAATCTTCTAAGAATTTCAATGAAAATGATCATCATTCTCTCTCCCCTGCCCCAGCAAAAGGTGAGGAGGGATTAGGGAACATGACCACCTGTCCCACTCAAAACCGAAAATAAACACTCTTGGCATTAAGCAGCCAGGTGAGAGCTACCATGATTAATTATAAACACATCATGTTTCATTAGGATTCTCCTTGATGCTGGTATAAAAAAAAATCAATGATCTTTTCAACTTAACAGTCAATCTGAAAAGCAATTTTAGAAAAATAATTGGCTTCAGAAATGGAAAAAACACATGGATATAAGTAGATCTTGCCATTACTTTCTGGAGCTTTACAAGGCCATTCCCAGGACTCATATAACATTTATAAGAAATAATTATTCTCCAAATGATTATTATACCAACTGTTGGTTCTAATCAATAGTTAAGGACATAAGCAGAGGAGGGAATTAATTACACATTCACTACTGCTCCTTAAAAATAAAAGCAAAATTGATGGCAATATAAGCATTAAGAAGTGGTGGGAGTGAAAATGTCCCAGTTCTGCGCGCAGATGCCCAGGTACCAAGGGCTCACGCTTTTTGGAAAGGCACTCGAGCAGCTAGGAATTAAATTGGGGGGACAGGAACCATCTTGGGGGGGGTGGGGGGAACAAGGACTGTGGTCACATAGCCCAGTCATGAATTCTCTAAAGCATGAATTCTCGCACAGCTGCCTTGGTTAAAAAACGTCTTCTAATGACCTGAGATATTCTTTAAGAAGGGAATCTATGATAAGGGAGAAAAAAAAAAAGATTCTAAATAAGAAGAGTAACAAGGAAGGGCAGTGGGAAGGGTGAAGAGTCAGGTCAATGAAGAAACTGTGGAGGGAAGAGGGGACCATAGCAGGAGGTGGCTGAGCATGGCCAGGCTGAGAACAAAGTGAGGATAGGAGGCTAGGTGGCAGAGTGGACAGGGTGGGGCAGGGAGCAGTGAGGGCAAGACAGATGGGTGGGGGGGGGGGAGCTGGCCCAAGACCTGGCATGCAGCCAGCTTGGTTCTCACACTGAGGCTGGGAGCTTCCCCTGGATGGCCCATACCTCCTGTACAGCCTAGTGGCAAACTCATCTGGGCTAGACTTGCCCTGGGTTCAGGGGCCACCAGCCACGTAGACATTCTGGTTCTGCCCTGACTAGAACCCACATCTTCCTATGGTTGTAGAATGAATGCAAGTATCTGATTTCTGTAGCAATCTTCCTTCTGCTTGCTTCTCAGTAACAATCCAGAGCACAGAAAATCTAACAAATACCTCTCTTCTGGAATCCCAGCTATGCAGTTATGTATCATCACCTAAGTTTACAGGAAACTTTTTTAAAAAAGAAAGGATGCTGCTTTCTTAGGAAAAAAGACCTTGTGCTAACTCTTCTCTATCTTCCTATACATTACTTGGAGGCCAAGAACTGGCTACAGAGCTAAGTTTAAATATACTAACATTTATTCTTTGAGTTTTATTTCTAGGGAAGAAAATACAGAGAAGTATACGTTTTCTGAGTCCCTGTCACCCTTTAAATCTTATAGCATCTTTATCTGTATATCCGACTACTTTAGCCCCTACTAATAACAAAATGAAGTCTTAAATTGTTCTCTAAGTACTTTCCCTGTAGTTGTCTCTTTCATTCATTCATTCAGTCAGTCAATATCTGCCAAGTACTCTCTGGGCTAGGGCCACAGGTCTGAGTGGTGTACCATCCTGTCCTTGGAACTCACAGTCTAGAAGAAAAGCCTGTTTTCATAAACATGTGTGAAGCAGAAAGTAGAGGCAGTATCTATTTCTACGGGCTCACAAGAATTACTGACTGATCCACCTCTAATCAGAAATATATGATACTTACAAAAGTTTAAGACAACTAATATGAGAAAACAGTATGCTTGGTGCTCAAGAGGAAGAGTCTTAGAGTCAAAGCTGGACTCAAACTCTGGCTGTAACCCTAACTTGCTCTGTGACTCTGGGCCCCTATGAACCCATTTCCAGCCTTCCATTGTGACTGTACACATTCGAGGACAGAGTTCCTATAAAGTGCTTAGTGCAGAAGCTGCAAGAGTCAATACTCAGAACTACTAGGTGTCAGATGATGTCTACCAGCTATTAACAATCATGCCTTGGGCTTTGAGAAAAATTCACAGAGACTGGTGCTAGTTTTCACCCACCACTGCTACCTCCCAGAGAATCCTGGCCAGGCAAGCCCACAGCACATTCCTTGGGTTCTTCAAGAAAAAGGGACTGTTCTTTACCTCAAAGTCAAAAATCATGCTGAGACCCACAGCTCAAAATCCCTCTGTCACCATTCTCTACCATCGTATTCTCTACCAACTCTTGCAGATGAACACGACCTATTTCCTCCCCAAACAAAAAACAATGGACAAATGCAAGCATTACAGGAGTCAATCAGCAATGCTGCTCTTGGTAGACGTTGTTGGCTCGGGCATATGACCTCTCTGAAATTTCATGTAAGGAAAACATTAATGCATCAAAAAAGGACATCTCCTTTGATGCAGCAGCTGCTTCCAGGAACTTATCCTATAGAAATATTTGTAAAACCATGATAGATTTACTTGCAGCCATGGTTGATGAACCCTACTTGGTAATAATTAGAAAAAACTGGAATAACTGAAATCCAAGAATGAGAACACAGTTAAATACATATCAGTGCTTTAGAAGCACATACACAGCATCCCACGCGTTCGCTAAGAATGATGAATGAAATGACAAAGGAGAGCTCTCTATGAGCTGACGTGAAAATGGAGGGACACAGACCCAGGTCAAAGGGCACACACACCACTACAGACCTAGGGACAACTACGACACGTGTGGCCCGAGAAGCTGTTCATAGTGGTTACCTATGGGAAGAATAATTACGGAATAAAAGGAAACAAGGGAGTTAAAGCCCTTTAACTTTTTATTTTATATACTTTTGAAGTGGATTTTTTATACCATATGGCTGTTTGTTTCACTTAAAAAGAAACTTTACATTTTTAAGCTGTCAGCTCAAAAGCCAAAATGCCTCCCCAAATTATAATTAACATTGAGCCACAAAGACACAAGTTCACAGGAAATTAAAATTAGACCTCTCTTGAAAAACTTGACAAACTTCATGATTAAGGCAAATAGTACTTTCAGTACAGGCTTTTAAAGTTTTTCAGTTTTTTGACCAAAAACAAGTTGACAGCTACCTCTCTCCTCATCCATAGTATAATACAGATTAAAACCTAGTTGTAGAGACACATCCAGATTTGGGCCTGGACTTGAACTGGATTTGAACTCTAGGAGACTCTAAACCAGGAACAAAAACCTATGGCCCAGCAGCTAAATCCAGGGCCAAATCTAGCCTGCCACCAGTGTTCATGTGGCCCACAAGTCAGGAACATCTTGCACATATTCAAATGGTAGAAAGATTAAAATCAGTAATATTTTATGACATGTGACATTTCCATGACATTCAATGGTCAGTGCCCATAAAGTTTTATTGGAACTTTGGAAATGACTACAGGTCCACTCATTTGCATATCATCGATGGATGCTTACACGCTATAGGCAAGATTGAGTTGTAAAGAGATCATACAGAGCCCAAAGTCTTGAGTATTTACTACCTGACCCTATATGGAAAAGGGTTGCTGGCTTCAGCCTGATACAATGACTTAACGGAGCCTCAGTTTCCTTAACTATAAAAATAATACCAATAATGGCCCCAATTTCACAGAGCAATTGTCAAGACTGAATGTAATCATGTGGGGGAAAACGGCACTTTTTAAAATATTGTTTTTCATATTTCAATATTGAAATCACAATTCTTTTTTTTATAATCGGTTCATTTTTTTTTGTGGAACCCAAATTAACGTATCTTTCCACTGATGGCACCAGAGATTAGATGAAAGAAGGCAGAGCCCATCACATGTTGGTTATCGAATACCTTGGGCTGTAAATGGGAGGGCCATTACCTTTGGGGCTAAGTGTCCATGCTCGCTGGTCCTACACAGGATGGGGTCATCTGCCCCCTGTAATCACAACCCTCTTTCCCAGAGCCCATCTTCCCGGGGCCTTTCATATGAGCCATTCACAGACCCTGGGTCAGTGTTACAGTGAAGCTTTCCTGGCCCCTCCCTTAGCCATAGCCTCCACTTTCCCTGGAGCTGTCTGTGCACACACGCATAGCTTGGGACAGCTGAAGCTCAGAGAGCTGGTCAGCAAGACACATGGAATGTTCCCGACATATAGGAATGGGCTGGATTATTCTGCAGACAAAGAAGAACAAGAGCAGCTTCAAAGGCACATCATGAGAAACAGTGCCAGTGGAGTTTACCAGTCCAGGAGAAGGGGAGCAAATGCACACCCCAAGCTTGATTATTTGGGTAATGCTGTGCAAATCACACTCACCTGCCCTCTCTGTGGATTCTTCCTACAGCTCTGCAGGTTAGGTAGCACCATCCCTATTCTGCAGTGAAACTGAGGCCCACAGAGGGTCACGGCAGAGCTAAGGTCTCGGCTCACAGAACGGGGACCCCAGAAAGAACAGTCTATCTTCTATCCTTTTTCACAGTGAGTCTCCAATGAGCACACATCAGAATGCCCCTGACTGCTGGGTCCCAAACTCAAAGCCTCCCACATTCCACATTCCTCCATTCCTAGGCAAGGCTGGGTAATCTGCATTTCTAACAAGTTCTCCATTGATACCGGCCTGCTGGTCTGAGGGCCACACTTTCAGGATCACCATGGTACTGAGTCACTGTAATGGCAAGACCCTCACCCCCTCATCAGCTTCTCCACCTCCTGCTCCTTGAACCAAGTCCTACCCAACCCCACCTACATAAGGAGAGTATGTTCTTGTGTGTTTGCCTCTCTGACTTTAACAAAACGATCACTATTTTCTTCCCGCTGCTGTCTTAGGGCTGACTATAAGACCAGGGGCCAAGGGCCTGTGGGGCCAGTCCTGTTTGCCAGTCACAGCCATTCCCTTCTGTGGGTTCAGTGTCCTCCTTGTGAAGGGAGAAAGGCAATGGGATGATTCTCAAGAGACCAGCGGAGCAACAAAGCCCAGGCCCTGATTTGGACAGAGCAGCCTCCCTCCTCCCCGTGCTCGCTGTGAGTCCCTGCAGCTACCCGAGGGGTCCCCTCAGAACTAAATGATCTGCCAGTGACAGACTGACAGAGACAGAATTCCACAGGCACCAGAAGGATGCCCCCAGTCAGCTTCCAACACCTACATGACGCCTGGTTTCAGGTAGTCAGTACACCTATAAATCATCCAAGGAGATGATGGGGAAAATCCAGACATCATCATCCGTCCTAAAAGAACACTGACTTTTCCCCTCAGTTTGCGCAAAGACACTAGAATGCTCCTTCCCACCCTGTACCTCCGCGGGACCTTTCTTTGACTATAAAAGCCTCTGTCTCTGTCTCTAAAAAGCTTCGGGTAAGGATAAGGCTTTAAACTCCAGGAGACTCTAAACCAGGAACAGAAACCTATGGCCCAGCAGACAAATCCAGGGCCAAACCTGGCCTGCCACTAGTTTTTGGTTGCAGTTTCCACTGGGCACTGAAAGGATGTGATGTCACAGCAGGCTCTGTGCCCAGGGCTTAGGCTAAAGCCAGGCACCCCATGGCCACGGGGTGAGGGTCCCGCAGGGCTGACTGGGGCGCCAGATTCACCAGGGTCTACTTGGGGCCAGCTGCCATTGCAGAGGAGAGTGGCCTGGCCGAAGCGGTACCGGCAGTTAGGCTGGGGCACCGTGGCGGGGGTCCAGCCCAGTTGGTAGGAGGTGAGCAGCCTCCTTGCCCACAGCCCACTAGTTCCAGGTGAAAAAAACAAAACTGTGTAAAGGAGTTAGCAAATGTCCCCAGGATGGAGGCACGGGGGGTACTCCCCAGTTGAAAGTACTGCTGTAGACACATAGTGGGTATCGGGAAGAGAACCCATGCTTCAGAGCCAGAAGCCAGGCTGGGGCTCAAAGCCCCAGTGAGCCACCACACCACCTCAGAGACCTCGAGCAAATCCTTTTCTTTCCTATACATTTATTGATAAAGAGAGACTCACGGTAAATTCTTTAAATGAAAGTATATAAAGTGTTACTAAGTAAGAACTAAAGTTCCTCTCGTTCCTTCCAGCCCATTCTTCAGAGATAAAAGGTTATAGTTTGGGATTCAGGTATCTGGCATGTGAACACAAGCCCCCTCAGCTACAGACATCAAGACTCTGTTCTAGTGAGTCAAGTCCTATGAGATACACTGTTGTGCCTTTTTATAAGGCTATCACCAGCATCAGGGACACTTTTCCAGGTGACTGTGTATACACGTCCTGAATCCTGTTTAGAAGAAGCTGCTGAGTATTTTACTCTCAGGATGTGAACCCAGCTCTCCAGTTTTAAAATGGGAACGACCAAGTTTTCTTTATCCAGGTATCAGTATTAGCCAGATGATGTACATGGACACGCTTCTTTCTTTAAGATTAGACAGTACTCGCCGACAGTAAGTGTGCAAGAATCAGTAATTATTATTCTTCCAGACAACTCCTAACTCGGCTGTCACTTTGTGTCTAGTCCTGCACTGGGCCCCTGGAGATACGCAAAGACACAAGACACACGTTAAGTCAGCACCCAAGGAGATCACAGTCCAGCCAGGGAATCAAATAGAAAATAATTCTAGAAAATTATTAAACCACAACTGTGTAGTGATACAAAGTATAGGCAAGGCTATTAGGAGAGGGACCTAGCTGAGTCCAGGCTTGGTGAGAGAAGATTTCCTTGAGGAAGTAACATATAAACTAGGACCCTAAGAAAGAGCTGGACATACCACGTTGTGTGGGTGGGGGAAGGAATATGTTAAGCACAGAGAATGGGAATGCGTACAGGCCCCAATGCAAGCTATGCGCTAATTATTACGATATTAGTGTAAATTCTTAAAGAAACAGGCACACAACTAAAAGACGAAGTAACTAATTCACCCTCAATTACATTCTAACTCCCTCCACCCTATCTGAAAATTCTACCATCCAGATCAACTTTCATTCTGCACACTGAAACGATCCAAGAGACCAGAAATTATGGTTCTAAGAAAAATGAAAACTTAGAGCACAAAGAAGAAAAATGTGAGTAACAGTCATGAAGACAGCAGGCACTGCGAATACTCTACAGCAAACCTCCCGCGGCACAGTTAACCCGAGAGCTGGCAGGATCACTTCTGACGAGGACCCCTCACCCCCTTGAGTGGATGCTTCAGCCTGAATGTCCCTGGAGACAGAGGCACATCCTCATCTCTTCTAGGGCACAGCTGCTCAGTGTTGACCAGATATAAACACTAGGCACAAACTTCCCAAATACATAATGATCCCTCTTTATCTGAGAGTTTCAGGATCCCTTCTTTGGTGTCTGAGACAGCATGAGGTCCTAAACGCCAAGAGAGGCATTATTTGATATGCCAACAAAACCACATTAAATCCCGCCTGTACTTCGGATCTCTCCAACAACACACGCTGTGAAAGCATGCTTTTTGGAGGCTGTGGCTGGGGTTCTGCCCACATGGCTCTAGCATTCGAAGAGACACAGCAAGACACATGGAGGGACCAGGCCTTCCTTGTGAATAGAGGCCAGCCTCATCTATTCCTCCTGGCCCTCGGGGGCTTCTCTATAAAGACAATGGCTTCCCAGGTCCTTCGTGCACTACCCTTACCCTCAAGCATCTGGACGTGGAGCAAAACCCCTTTTTCTCTAGGGAGGATAGTAATCTCTCTATAGGAGTCTTACACTGAGAAATTTCCATGCATCTGGAAATTGATGCCTGAGTCTGCAGCCCCAGCAAGATTAAACACAGCACCAAGGCCAGAGATTCCCCTGCCATTCTTGCCAAAGACAATAGAATCCATTCGTAGAAGCAGGACTGTTTCAAAAGGATAGAAGCGAAGAACTTTCTCTCATGAGGAATTCCGAATAATCCTGATATTCTTCTTACTCAAGTCCCTTGTATTTGCAAAGAATGAGGCTCCAATTGTATACAACCAAACTTCTTAGGCATTCTTGCAAAACTGCATAGACTGCACTTTGTTAAACCAAATCTACCTCAATGTACCAGTGAAGCAAGGTGTAGAGGAAATCCTACAGGGCAAAACTTCTATTATAAAATCAATCATCAACTCTCAACAGACCTGCCTTATCATAGAACTACGTACCTTTAAAGTCAAAAGGACTATCTGTGGTAACTGCCCAGTCCTCCAAGAGCAAACCAGCAGTCTGGCTGCCCAGTCTTAGGTGCAAGCGTCCCAGCAATGCTGACTCGTCCCTCATAGCAGAGACCCCTTCCCCTTATGGCCTGAGCTGTGACAAGGCTGCACTTAGAGTGAGCCAAAATCTATCACTGTGCAACTCTCATTTACTTTTTCTGGGACTATCCTTGGATGCCAAACAATCTTCAGCTTCCTCTCTATAAGAACCCAACCAACATTTCAGTATAGCTCGTACATCCAAAGGAGTTCAGAATTCCACCCACTATGCTGGCCTGTACGGAGGCTTGCCCCCTGCCCAAGGGCTTATGCCACCTCGCCCCTACTTGTAAAACTACGTATGAAGCGCTTGAAACCACTTCCAAGTGAACAAATCTGTGCCTTGGTTTCAGTGTTCACCCCTACACTGACAGGGCAATTTCTCAACACACACTGGGAATTTCTCCTTCTGCCTAATCACCAATGGGAAAGACAACTCAGGGTCAAGTTATAAACATGTACATCCTCCCCTTCACTCCCC
This sequence comes from Spilogale gracilis, assembly GCA_004023965.1. NCBI lineage: Eukaryota > Metazoa > Chordata > Mammalia > Carnivora > Mephitidae > Spilogale > Spilogale gracilis. The sequence continues at coordinate 64,791 of PITA01006471.1, read as the reverse complement.
CAAAGTAGCCATCATGCTCAGAGTTCCATTGGTGGCTCAGGATTTGCTACAAAATATAACATGAATTTGGTAGTATCTTGAAATGTGAATTTCATTAAGCATATCAGCATCTGCACACATCTGGGAAGCAGGGATGAACATGTACACACACGTGTGCATGGGAAGTATTTCCACCCATGTGAGGCTCCCATATGATACCTTTGCACCCCCCTGGACTTGCAGCAGGGTCAGGGAAGAAAACGGACATTCATCATCACCCGCTTAACTGTGGGTTTGGATTGATCTACAGTCTCAGGGTAGAGGAAGGTGACTCTACATTCAGGCATCAAAATTCCAGCTTGGATTCTGAATTTCTGACCAAGGACACTGGCTCTACCTGCCACCTAGCTGATAAGAAGAGATCCATTTGCTTCTGCTAATTGGCAGCCAAGATCATCTGAACTTCTTGCCCCTGCCAGGAAAAGCCCCAAACTCTCACTTCCAATGCTAATCAGTTACCAGAAACAAAACAATCAGAGTATTCCCAGATGGAGACACGAGGCATCCATTCTTCCTGATGTTGTCAATTTCATCCGTCTATCAAGCCAGGCCTTAGGAAGACTGTGTACTCTGTATTATCTGGCTTATCATTGAATTAACTTATACAATTGCACTTTGGCTGTCAGCCATCCACGGACCCAAGGAGGAAGCAGTTGTAACAAGTGCCTGTGGTATTTACCATCAGCCGCGGTCAAGAGCATGGCCCCCGGACAAGTCCATGTTAGAGAACTCAGGTGTAGGAAGGCAAATCTAGCCTCAGTACCAGGCACCCCTCATCTCTCTCCTCAACCGCAGTCTTAATGTTCATGGCAAGGGCACATCCGGTGGTGTGTTCCCGTCTTTCCTTTGGTTGTTGGGAAGCTCTAGGGCCAGCTCCAGAAGTACACAGAGCTACACACGTGTTTTGAGTAGTTACCCTTGGTGCAGCTTTATTTATGTTTCCTTATATCCAAATGTTGTCCATCTATTCATTTTTGACCGGATACTTATATATCCCTGAATGTTACATTTTTGAGAATGGGACAGAGAAAATAATTAAAAAAAAAAAAAAAAGTCAGGCTATCATGCATTTGGTTACTGACCTGAGGGCTGCCGAGCAACATTTCAAGTAAATTCTTATAAGGGAAGTAAGCACCCACGGACCTGAAGTGAACATAGTGAGAAAACAAGTGCCTTTCTCGCCCAGTCTAGAACCCCCAAGCACCTCCCAGGTCATCCGGGGTAAATGTGACTAGGTCTCACAGATGGCAATGACCCAGCGTCAAACCAGGGCTGAAATGTCACACTGGCTCCCATGGGCTCAGAAGGACCATCTTGTACCTTACAGGGTTCTTCTCCTCTTGGCAGGGAGTGCCTCACAATGCCTACCTTCTCTGTCCCTTTGTAATTCCTTTCAGCCAAAAACAAAAGAGCAGGAGCAGCGCAGGGCCAGCTGCTGAACATGACACCCACCCCCTGCCAACAGCCCCTCGGGACCAGGCTGCCCGTGCCCCCAGCTCTGTGAAAACCCTCCCCAGAGCAGGGAGGCTCAGCACCTGATTCAGTGCCTCCAAATTCACGGGCCTTCAACTGGGGCTCTTTGGGGCGTGGCTTGTGTTTCCGAATCCCGGAGGCACCTGTGTCCTGTGAACCATGGAAGTGGTTTGCATGCGGGCAGAGGTGTGTGTCCTTTTCCTCAAGATTAAAACAATCCATCTCATGGTGGTGGGGGAGGCCACAGAGAAACAGCAGTAATAAGCCAGCAAACACTCTGCCTGGGGCTCGGGTTTCCATCAGGCTCCCCTGCTCATTATATTCCGCCTCGGGCCGCCCAGCGTCCGAGTGCAGCCTGGGCACAGATGACTTCCACTCGGGCGGCGTGTCCCCAGCTCTGCTAGACACTGCCTCCAGGACGGGGGGTTGAGGGGGTGGGTGGACCGCGAAGACTCACCAGCCTCCAGAGCACACACCACAGGCCAAAGACAAGGTGTGACAGAGAGGCCTCTGGCTTCCTTCTCTGAGAGAAGTCACAGACAACAAGTCCAAAGACACACCTACCCTCTCAGAGGCTTTTTTTGTTTTTAGCAATTTATTTGCAAACACTGAAGAAATTTGGTTCCACACACATGTCAAAATGTCTTCATCTCTGCTCCCCTGGAGAAATCAGAAATTTTGTCAACACTGCATCCCAGACCCTCACGACCCTCCTCAGCTGGGGCCACGTCAACGTCACTCTCTGGAGATGGAGTTGGTACTGGCTCATCCCGAACCCCATCCTCCCCCTGCTCCTGCACAGTGACATTACTGTTCACCATCTCTGCTCTGGGGGTATTTCCAGGCACCCACCAGACAGATCCTGAGAGACAAATGGGTAAAGGGTGAAACAGCCTAATAAAGCGATGGCCCACGCTTTCCCCATCTCTCTAAATAACGGTGTTTTTCCAAAGAAGCAATCCTATCAAACTCCACTTTGGTAGCAACTAAAGGCTCAGTTCTCAGGAAATATCTCTTCCCATCAAATGCTGCCCACATCCCCCCAGCCTATCTCCAGATATCTCCTCATCCTTGAGAGACCCTGGTGTCGCCTCCTGGGATCTGTTTTCTGAGCCTCACCCAGCAACTGCTGCCTGGCCCAGAGCATCCCAGGGGCCTCAAACACACCCTCAGGAGTATTTTATTGCCCACCTCTGACTATACAGATGTCAAATGCCTTAAGGAAAGCCTCCATGACATCTCTCCTCACTGTTCCCGCTTGGAACCCCCAAGCACCTCCCAGGTCATCGGTTAAGTACTTGACTAGACAATTCCCTGATCAAGTAGCTAGTGTGCTGGATCAGGTAAGCAGCCGTGGCAGAAACTTCAAAGAACCTTCCACATCTGAGAATCTGGAACAAAACACTGTCCCTTCACCTTTCACCAGTTTTGTAGCCTTTATCGTAATCTTTTTATTAAGACTAGGTCGGGCCCTACTTGAGGAGTCTGTAAGATCGTAGGTGCAAGAAATGTCCATTTCTGTTTTATCGAGGAGGAGGAAACAGACTCAGAGAAGCTAAGCACTTGCCTCAGCACACACAGGCTCCTGAAGGCCAGAACTGGGAATCGAAGCCCATCACTGACACCGAGAACTGAGGACCTTTCCGATACACCACACTGCCCCTCATCCTGTGAGGCAATTAGGGCCGAATGGACCTCAGGCGGGCCTCCAGCAGTGAACTGCCATGTTAACGCGACCGAAGACCGCTACAAAAGGAAAGTCTCCATCTGGGGCATGCAACCTGTGATGCTGACAGCGTCCCTCCCAGCAGCCGCCTCCCGGCTGTGAAAATGCTCTAATCCACTCTACGGTCTCCAATGAGGAAAATTTAAACAGCATTATTGATTGATTTTAAAATTCAGCTGACATTTTTTTTTCCCTGTGGAGAATTTCCCCAAACCAGGGCTGTTTCATTAGGACTCCACAAATACCATATAATTAATTCAGGGGCTGTTGCTCTAGCAGGTAGAATAGCAGGAAGGATAGTTTTCCTCCCATTTTATATAAAACTAACACTACATTTTATGAGTTTGGGAAAAGGTAATAAACATGTCTTTAAAATGGATTTGTCCGTGCTGAAGGAACCTCTTAAACACAGTAACAGAAAGCCACAGAGCCCTGTAACTGCAAGGGGAATTTTACTACCCTTCAGGATTCTCCATCCCTCCATCCAAAGAGTGGAACACAATGCAGAACGGTTGGGTTTTGGAGGCACAGGGAGGTAGGAGCTCCCAGCAAAGCACAGCAACAGAGCCGTCAGCACCCCCACGGGGAAGTGGGGCCCGCACACTCATAGCTGATGGTACTTGGACTTGGATGGCAACAACGTGAAGTTAAGCGGACACAAGGCATATGCTGCTCATGGGCCTCTGCAGCATGACGTCACTGAGTCGCCACGAAGGCCCCATGAGACAGGTGCCACTAGCCCCAGAGGAGAAGACAAACGCTAAGTTACTTACTCCGGGGTGTGCAGCAAGCTAATGGGGGACTAAGACTGCAGCTGGAGCCCCAGAGACCCTGCTCTTCCCTCCAACCCTGGCAGTGCCCCCAAGAGTCTGTGAGAAGACCAAGTTCCTGCCACTGTGGCCTTTCTTGCTTCTTATTCTGAGCCTCCCTCCCTATCCCTGATAGTTTAAATTCTTTAACTCCACTGGTTTTGCTGCAGCTATATTCATACTTCATTGGCTAAACTGTAACCTCTGAAACTAGAGCATCAAACTCAGATTTTTCATTTTTCCTCAGACTCTATGTTGTCTGAAACCAAGATAGCTTAACTGTCGTGGGTGGAAAAGACCTCGAGAACCTCCTTTTTGTTTCAGAAATAGGCTAAGTGAAGTCCATAAAGGCCATGTGATTTGCCTGAATTTAACACATTGAAATAGTGGCAGAGGGGTGCCTAGGTGGCTCAGTCAATTAAGCATCTGCCTTCAACTCGGGTCAAGATCCCAGGACCTGGGATCGAGTCCCACACCAGGCTCCTTGCTAGGCAGGAAGCCTACTTCCGCCTCTGCCAGCTGTTCTCCCGGCTTCTGTTCACTGTCTTGAGATATCTCTCTCTCTCTCTCTCTCTCTCTCTCTCTCTCTCTCTCTCCCCCTCTCTTTCTCTCTCTCTCTGACAAATAAATAAATAAAATCTTTAAAGAGAGAGAGAGAGAGAGAGAGAGAGAGAGAGAGAGAGAGAGAGAAAGAAAGATAGATATTGGCAGAGTCGTGACCCAGCTCAGCCCCTTCCTGGGATACCAGGCTCTCCAGGTCAAGTGCCTTCAGGACAGAATTGGTCCGTGTGGGTTAGAAATGCTAAGAAAAAGCAGCCCCGAGAGTAAAACAAATAGAGTCAACATAAATGTCTGCCAATGGGGGAAAAGCGGCTAAATGGTAGTGTGTCAGTACAACGCAACAGGACACTAAAAAGGCATTAACTAGATCTACAACTACCACACCAAAGACCCTTGGAAACAATTTTCAATGAAATCAACAGGTTAGAGAAGGAAACATTTATCTCTAGGGCCCAACATGTAATGCAGCATCTTGCTTGGAGACACGCCCACATGACCTAAAAGTATAAGAACGTGGGCAGAAAAGTACATGAATGACGTGGCACTTTAGGGAAAAGGTGGCACCCATTGGATTTTAATCTTCTATGTGACATTTGATTTCTTTAAAATAAGCAAATAGGCCAAGAGGGAAGCTCTTGGCTGCAGAGGTGAAAGTTGTGACTTTTAAGTTGATCTAACTTCAAAGCAGATAGGCTGAGTAAAATGCAGGAGCAGACCAAGACGTGAATTACCAGTGTTCTGTTTCTACCCTGGCAGAACTGACTTCAGAAAGTTAAAAATCAATACTTGAAAAATTAAAAAAGAAAAAAATAGTAACTATTTTATTGCTATAATCGACAAAGAGAAGAAGGGACGGCAAAAAGAGGGAAGCTAATGGGGCTGGGACGGAGCGGGAAGGTCTGGGCTGGGAAATGGGCACACATGAGGTGAGAGGGGCTGCCGCTTAGAGCAAAGTGTCCTGGTCACATCATGCGAAAGGCAAAGGTAGGAGGGAGACACCAAGCAGACCAGACATGAGAGGACCAGGGGGAAGCTATTAAGATGCTTCCCACAAACCAGGCCAGCTCCCTCTGAAAATCAGCAGCTCCAGCCATCAGATAAAGTGAATAGATCCTTAAACACTGAGAAATGTTCAAGGCCATATGAATGCAAATCAGAGGCTCTTTTGGGGGTGGGGTTAAATTCCACATCAAGAGGAAAGCTGTGGGGACTGAAGATTTCTTTTAATCCTAGCATGTAAAATTTCAGATTAATCTAGAGAAAAAAAAATAATCCTCTTCTGAAGAACCATTTTATAAAGAAGCAATCTTGCCCACCTGGAGCCCCCTTTAGAACAAATTGTGGATGCCGCCCTAATCCATGGGGCTCCGGCTCCAGAAACACAGCTGGAACATGGAAAGGGCTCTCTCCTTCTGAGTCTTAGAATTTCTGCTTCAAACAGTTCAAGGCTTTGGTCAGAATTTGAGCTTGTTGGTATCTTGGTACAATAGATGGGAAGTCAAAGGTCAAGGGTTTTCTTCTTTTCCACAATTCAAGTGAACAGCATGAGGGAAAAGCGCCCCTGACTTTCTGAGCTTTATTTTTATCTGGAGATCAATTCCTACAAGTTCATACTCTGCTCTGAAGATCACCAGCATCATCAGAGATTTAGTCACAGCCTGGCTGCTTGGGAAGAATGATTAGTATTCACCATAGAAGAAGAAACATTATCTTTAAAACCAACAGCCACACACTCCATCTAAAACATTCATTTATTCCGCATTAAAGAAACTCGCTTGTTTCAAAAAGTTCTGTGATAAGTCTCCCCTCAGCCATTTGCCCTCAAAAGGCTTGTGTCATCGAGCAGAACTTCATACCCACGTAAGTCAGTGGGTTCTTTCCTGAGTGGACCATGACTCTAGGAGAGAACCTCATTCCTGTTCCATACCTTGAGGACTTCTTCAAGTAGTCAGAAGTCTATTCTAAAAGTGAATTATTCATTCCAACATAAACGACCTTCCCAACCTCCCAACGCAACGAATAAACTCCTTTTATTCAGCAAAAACTTTGTGATGAAGCTTCAAATTTCTTTTTCAAAAAATACTGGTCAAGGAACTTTGAAATGACTTTTTAGAACTCCCTTTGCTTCTTGTTCATCCTCCATTCTATGACAGAAAGCAACACCTTTTATTCTTTTAACACGACACTGTAGTTCGATAAACTGTCTCCTCCTTTGCACTCCAAACCCTTTGGATAAGATTCCTCTGAGACGGTGCCCCTACTATCACATGGAAGGTGGCTCTTACTCAGCAGGCAGCCTGATGCACACACCACAGGCACAGGCTGAGGGAGGCCAAGCTGTAACAGAAAACATCACCCACTCACACTGACCTATGTCAGTCGCATCAACACTTGACATCCTATGGACTTGCCAGTTTCTGAGACGAACACTCCTCGCCCAACCCACCCCCACCAGCCCTGGCTCTTGCTGGCAGCCCCCAGCACCCCCCTTCCCAGTACGTACACGCTGTCCGTGCTGAAGACCTTAGATGAACAGTTTATGACTGACTGATAATTGGGGAGTGTCCCACAGAGAGGCCTTTCTTACTAGGGTCCCTGTTATTCCTCATAGCAGGGTGAAACACGCAGCATGTGATAACTGTTTATGGATAGATGGAAGGAAGGAAGGAAGGAAGGAAGGAAGGAAGGAAGGAAGGAAGGAAGGAAGGGAGGGAGGGAGGAAATAAGGAAGGAAGGAATGTATTAAGAGCCTGAACTTCTTCAACCCCAAAAATGAGGATCTGGGGTATACCACTGCGATGACCTACCCACCCGGAGTAAAACAGGCCAGCTCCCACTTACCCTGAGAGCTTTATAGCATTGCAACTTGGAAGGCCCCCAGAAGGGAAGAAAAAAGAGAGAAATAAAACCTGAGCGGAAAAGGAAAGAAGCAACAGGGGGAGACAGGTAAACAGGAGGAAGAGGGAATAAAAAAGATCAATTAGGGCACCTGGGTGGCTCAGTGGGTTAAAGCCTCTGCCTTCAGCTTAGGTCATGATCTCAGGGTCCTGGAGATCGAGGCCTGCATCAGGCTCTCTGCTCAGCAGGGAGCCTGCTTCCTCCTCTCTCTCCGCCTGCCTCTCTGCCTACTTGTGCTCTCTCTCTGTGTCAAATAAATAAATAAAATCTTTTTTTTTAAAAAAAGGAAAGAAAAATGATTCAAAAATTACTCAATTACTTGCTGAGTACTGTATGCCAGACATTAACTCATTTCTCCTCCCAATGCCTTTCCTGGTGCTGTTGCCAGACTCAAAGGCTTGGAAGCAGAGGAGTGAAGCAATTTGCCAGAATCCCTCAGCTAGGAGCTGGCAAAGTCCAGTTCCAAACGTGGAGAGTCTGACTGCAAACCCCAAGGCCCCCCCAGCCCCCAACACCAGGCTTACCAGAGCGCACCCCACAGAACACACTACTTTCTCTGGGTACCTGATAGGAGTGGAGTGAAAAAATAAAAAATAAAAGCTTGTGGTCAAAGGCAAATTGAGAAAAATGCAAAGTTAAATGGGGTCTTCACCAGAAGATTTTTCTGTGCTTTTCAATTGCTAACGAGTCCTGTGAATCCCCAGAAGGAGCAAAGAGTTTAAGTAGGTCCTAAACTTACTGGGCCAAGGACTGTTTTCTTAGAGAAGCACTTTGCTGGACCATACACCACTTTGGGAAACGGAAACCTCATACCTGCTCCACACCCACTATGTGCGCCCAGGTTTGCTAGGGGACAGGTGACAGAATGTGCTCAAAGGGCAGAGCGACAGAGTCCACCCAAAACTCTGGGAACATGCCCGAGCCCTAGAGCTTCTGCCTCCTACAGAGGTCCACAGCAGGGCCTCCACTCCTGCCCATGCAAGACAAGAGCCACGCCCAATAGCCCATGCCCTCTCCAACAGGGAGCCTGCCCGGTTCTCACCGCAGGGCATCTGGCTTTGTGGACTTCCCAAAGGCAAGGTCTCACCTGAGTGAATAATTGCTCCCTTCAATTCTGAACTCCTCTCCGTCCCTTCTGTGAGATCTGGCATTAAATCATTATCACACACAAAAAGAGATATACTACTTTACCCAAATCTCACAAAGAATTCTCCGAAAAGCCTGAGGTTGATGGCTATTATACTCCACTGACAGAAACATTAATGATTCGCCTTAAGATAACAAGTTAAAGACCTGCTCAGTCTCTTGGAAGGAGACCACCAAGTGAGGTACTTTTCTCCTAACTGCCTTTGAGTCAATTACATGATAAGTGCCCTCTACAAAGCTCTGTTGTTTCAAGTTCAGTAAATATCCTGAAGCAGAGAGTACAATTAAAGCTAAGTAACTGCTTCTTAAATACTACGGGTGTCCCCTAACTACTCGCACCAACACCTAAGAGAAGCCGGAGCTACGTGGGCATTTCAGAGATCAAGCTCCAGGGCTGAATGCTGAGTCTGGCCGCCCACCGCAGCCAAAGCCCAAAGCTCTGAGGCGATGGAAGGGGCACTGGACAAGTCACGTAAGAGTCCATTGGAGGGACGTCATTTAGCAGCTGTGCCTTAGGCTCCTAGTCACAGCTGCTGGGTCACCAAACTCAGTCCTCTAAAATACTGCCTTCATCACATCATCCCTCTGCTGAAAACCTTTTTCCGGTTCCCCACTGCCAAGAAAACAAAGTGCAAACTTCATCGACTGGTAGGAAATATCCTTCAAAATCTGCCTCCAACCCACCGTTCTGGCTATCCTCTACCAGAATCCATCGTGGCCTGGCTTCCTTCCCTTCTTCTCCCCGGCGTTTTCAGCCCACCTCGCCCCCACCGCCATCGGGAAGCCCTGTCCGCCACCACACCCATGCGTAATTGTCACATGAAACCCTGCGATGTCATTCAACAAGTGCAATTTCTACCAACTGCAAGTTTTCCCCAACCATGAAACCACTCGAACCATGTTTGACTCTTTTTTGGTTTAGGAAGGGAAATGACTTCTCGCTGTAGCTGACAACTTTCACTGGAGTTCAGCAATTCTCCTATTCTCTGGAAGATGAAACGCTCTCCATCTTCTATGCCTTTGGTTTATATTTCACCAAGAGGTGTCAGCACTGATATAGTAACCTCCCATTTTTATTGAGCAGTCCACAATGTAATTGATGACATCTGCTGGGGCTGATATTTTAAGTGAAGGCTATTTTCAGCTCTGCCTGCTCTCTCCATAGCTACACCTGAGCTGCAAAGTGGGGCTTCTAGGCTAAGGTCCTCAATTATACCCCATAAAGTCATGAGGTTTTATCGAAGCAAGATTTATCTAAGCAGATCCAATTTTCATGCCTGAAGAGCTAGAAAAAGAGGGAGCAGGGGTGGGAATCTGCTGGATATGCCTGCTATCATTCCCAGGAGAGAAAACTTCTCACGACTTTCTGGTTCAACATATTTAAATATCATGCTCTTTTTGATACTCAAAGTTCCTGTGTTAACCCCCGAACCAAGGCAGGTGATCAGACACATCCCCATGTGGCAAATGAAACCCACCTTCAAGTATCGATATTTTTCAATGATTACTAGCAAAATAGAAAAGTCTTCCCCTGGTGAACTTTAAGTATTTGTTTGCAAGTCTTGGGACAGTCAGTCTGGCAGTTATTTAGACAATATCTGATCCTCAAAAGACAAGAACCCATTTCTGGTTCAGAGCTGGCAACAATCAGTCCACTGCCACTATTAGTTGAGAGACCTCTTCAAGCAAAATCGTGGTAGGAATGCTTATGGAAGGGCTCACCTATCAGGCACAGAGAGAGTGCGTTGCTCTGTATCAGAGCCCTTCTGAAATGAAGGTATATCTTTTCAAAAGAAATGTTTAGAAATTTTAACCATTTTTTTAAAGATTTTACTTATTTGATAGAGACACTAACAAGTTCTGTAACATCATTTTTTAAAAGTCTTTTTATATATTTACTTGACAGAGAGAGAGAGAAATACAGTGAGAGAGGGAATACAAGCAGGGGGAGTGGGAGAGGGAAAAGCAGGCTTCCCACTGAGCAGGGAGCACAATGTGGGGCTCGATCCCAGAACCCTGGGATCACAACCTGAGTCAAAGGCAGACGCTTAATGACTGAGCCACCCAGGTGCCCCAATTTTGACCATTTTCAATGGGAAATTTCTAAATTATAAGTACCTTCATATGCTTTAATGTGGCTTACTGGGATGACTCAGTCATTGGTGAAGATGCAAAGAAGAGAGGATCATGAAGGCTGCTAAGATATGGGTAAGCCCGGGCTGATCTCCAAAGGAAAGCCTTACCGGGCACCACTCCCCACATGCATGAAACACCAAGTTCCCCACCTGCACATACCAGCCTTAGGTCCCTGAACATATCCCACAGAAACTGCTGACTGGGTTATCTCCCCCACACTCTGCTCTGAGCTCCCTCAGGGAAGGCACCACAGCTTTTTTGTTTTTTTGGTTTTGTTTTTGTTTTTAAAGATTTTACTTATTTATTTGACAGAGAGAAACCCAGCGAGACAGGGAACATAAGCAGGGGGAGTGAGAGAGGGAGAAGCAGGCTTCCCGTTGAGCAGGGAGCCCGATGTGGGGCTCGATCCTGGGTCTCCAGGATCATGACCTGAGCTGAAGGCAGTCGCTTAACCAACTGAGCCACCCAGGCACCCTAGCTTTTTTGTTTTATTCCCAGAACCTGGCTTGGTGCTTGTGTACACAGTGGGTAGTCAACATTTCAGAATGAATGAATGCATATATGAGTGAATGAATGAATATAATTTTAGCTAAAATGTACCTACAGAAATTGTAACACCGATTTTGTTTAAAAAACAAAAAACAAAGAGAATCCAGGGAGAGAGGGACCCATTAAGATGACAAAGGAGAGAGAAGGGGGCACCTTATACTATGTTACATGTCAATTCCTTCCTTGATTTCTTTTTTGTCAGGGTGATCACTGGGAACACATCAAACACTCAAGGCACAGAACTCAAGGTCATCCTCAGAAGTGTGAACTTTTGACACATGGTCAGTAATCTTTTTCTTCCAGCTTTCAGTACTAATTGCACATACATACTTCAAGCATAACCCAGCATCATTTCCAGCAGCCGATTCTGTGGCTACAGCAGCCACTCATGAAACAAGAGGGACAGGGACGTGATTCACAGCAGGTCCTCGGTGTGTCTTCAATAACTCCCAGGAGCACACTGGTAGTGATTTACAGCGGCCGTCAGTAGATCGGCTTCCTGCTTGCTGTCATGAGCGCAAAGAGCCCTCTGAGGACCAAGCTTACACCCAAGTGGTCAGTGAGCAGACTCAGAAACAATCTTCTATTCAGAAACCATGAAGAAGTTATTTAACAAATGAAATATTAGTGCCCTTGAAAACCTCTTGGGACTAACCTGTTTTTAGAAGGAAAGTTTCATTTTTATAGCTCATGTCAATTGCACGTTTTCAGGAAGTCTGTTCCATGAAAGAAATCACTGGATTCCGCCCAACTCACCAGGTTACTGTGATAAGCATTTCACTCTTTTGTAGTGGCGGTGTTTAAAAAAATCATAATGAAAATAAGAACATCCAATGATCTTAGTCAATTCAATATATGTTTAAGAACCTGCCTCAGGTGATCTCATACCAATAACCAAATAGACAGAACAGTTTCTTTCACCATAACCATTCCAGGCCCCCATGTCAGTCCAATAAGACAGCTCTCCGGCCTTCTTGGCAATAGTGACTTAGTGTGTAAGGAAGGAAAAATGAGACTGCATTTTGCATGAAATATACGACAAGAAATAATGCATCCTTTACCTTTGTCAAAGGGTTTGTTGGGATTCCCGTTTCTGAAATAATCATCCTATATAAGGAAAAAAAAAATAGAAAATGAAGGTCAGATTTCAGAAAGCATCTCACGTAACTGCATAAAAACCCACATTTCTCCCCACCTCCCAAAACACAAAGGAAAACACACATGGCTTAGAAATCTTTCCCCAAACAGACATTCATGTAAAATCAAAAATATCAATTTACTTTTCAAATTTTTGTCTTTTCAAACTGTATGGCTTAAACACCGGGAACAGTAAAAACATTTCAGCCTTATATGGAAACGCTGCTGCTCTTCTTGGCTTGACAGATAAACCGCAACACCTTCTAAGCGCAAGGTGGGCTTGCTATCAATTATACTGGGAGGAAGCCTTGCTGCCTCACTTATGATTAAGCCTCTGTCTTTGTTACAGCTGATAATTTCAACTGTCAACATTCCTTTCACAAGGAGATATGGAACTCGTGGTGTGCAGTTCCAGTTTTCCAACTTCCGATGTTAGAATGAAGCACAGGCATACACTGAGCTTCCAGCCATTAGTTCCAGGTGTGCAACAGCAAAGTAACAAAGGCTGGCCCATCCGGTCAATTCAAAACCCTGTGTTTCTTGCACGGTGCTTGTATCAATTTATGCTCTAAGGCTAGACACTTCTTACTCTGAAATTCCCCAGGTCTGGGCCACTCACGTATACAGGGTTACATTAACTTCTCCACTTTTAATAACCTTTCCTTGTTAACTGGGGACTGCTCTCTTTATCTTCCGCCCCCCACCCCCTGCCGAGCACTCAGCCACTTGCATTAGCACACCTGCTCTGTCCCTGCAACTGGATTGCCAGGTGAAGAGACTTCACTCATGTCTATCATCCCCATACCGTTTTAGGGCTCGTGCACACGTCCCATTAATTTCCTCCTCCATGTAGCTGGTGTTATTTGCTGTATGTGTTTTTGGCAGGTAATCTGCCTGCTGCAGACAGTTTCAGAGAGCTGCCTACAATGAGGCCTCTATTTCTCTTCCTGAGAAGTTAATTTACATCAAAGTGCACAATTAGTTTAAATTATTGTCCACACCACCTCCTGCTGCAGTTTATCTCCGACATGATCTCCCGTGAATTTTATCGGCCTCTGTGTCGTTCAATTACCTGGCTTTATTAGATCCTTGTTGAGTTCACCTAAGCCCTTAAATAGATTTAGGAAACTGGATTTGGAGTAAAATCAAAACATACTGCTTCTTGGACAGTGATTCCATTTTCCAGAGCATGAATAAACATGAATGGTTTCCTCTGGATCCTGGGGATTCAGCATTAAATTATTTTTAATTCCATGGAACTGGCCCACTTTGCTCTGGTTTTAATGTTATGGCACAAATGACCTCCTCAACCGTCTGGTTAGGAAGTCTCCAAGGGCCACACTATGAAATATCATGGAGCAAGCTGCAAACAAGCCCTCTGCCATATCTCTGTCCACCTATGATTTTAAATACAAGCTTTATCTTTTAAACTACGTGGTCTGAGAATCAACAGCCAGTATTAAATGAGTATAAGTTAAGGACCGAATAAAATGTGGGAAAAATGTAGCACCCAATTTCTTAATTGGATGGCCAATGTCCTCTCAGCCCTAGGCACAAGCGTGTCACCCTAACATTCTGTTCACCAGGACAAAAGAAGAATTAATCTAGGAAGAACCCATCCTCACTAATGGAGGAAAAAAAACAGTATCAATCCTTCCACCTGCAGTCCATCAGTGCCCTCTTTGCATACAGAGGTCAGCTATCTGTCCAATGGCACTGTGGAATCTCGTGAAATAGTTTCTACTTGAGCATGCTATTCTAATACATGGAAGTCCTTGGAAGCTTAGGATGTGTGTCTGACAGGGAAGGACTGGAGCCAAAGACAAGTTCCTTTACTTTAATTTCCCATGCCACATTCCCTTTGATGTCAAGGAAAGGTTTGAGCAAGTCTCAAGAAGTGAATATTCCCTAATGATTTCCACCTACTTTGTAACCTGGCTGGCATGCAAAGCACACTTCTGGGCCCCTTGTCACTTTTCCAGGTTAACTACAATGACCATTTTTACAAATTTCTTGGGGGGGGGGCAGGAATCACAATTTAAAATACAAAGCCTTTCAGTCATAAAAGGAGGTACCTGCATTAGAATATTTTAAGCTGATTACAAAGGTAATAACAGTGCCTAATTACTGCCAAGATGTGAAAGTGCACCTTGAGTGAACGCTCATTATGCAAAGTGAGTCCTTCAAGCGGTCCCTGGCCCAGCAAGGCCAAGGCCTGGAGAAAAACGACTCCTTGCATCTGATCGTTTTTTGCTTAGCTTTAGCAAAGTTGATGGTCTAAGCAAAAACCAATGAGCCAAGAGCAGGTAAAAGCTTGAGTGCAACTCTCTGGCTAGAGCTGAGAGAAACCCCTAACAGAGGCCAAGATCATGAACACGTGGGAATCACGCCAGAACCAGAGCCCGCTTGGGGGATGGTTGGGGAGCTCCAAGGAGGGGGCATAGCTGCAGCCAAGTGGAAGGTGAGATGTCCGGGCACAAAGAGTACCCCGTTCCACCATACCCGCCGGGTCTGACTGGCCCTCACTCAGGGCAAGTCCAAGCAGGCAGGGGCTGTCTCCACCCATTCCCTCCACATGTACAGGAATGTCCAGAGAGGCAGTGATTCCCACTCCAGTGGAAAAAGCTAGAGACCAAAGATTGCCTCTTCTAAAGCCGTACCTCCTGACCATGTGCTCATATCAGAAGTCCCCATATCAGGCTGCCAAAGGCACATAAGAATAACTGTCTGGGGGCCCTGAACCAACTCTCCATCAATACCAGGGCTGGTCACTTCTCCAGGGCCCAAGGCTGGAGGTGGGGGTGAGGGGCAGAGTTATCTCCCCACCTTGTCTCTTATTTTCTATTCTAAGCTGATGGAGCTGCGTCCTCTGTATGTTGTTCTAAAACAAACCCAGGGCTTCCTGTGCTGTGGACAGCAGTGCCAGAATTCTTGAGCTACAACTCCCACGCTGGCAAGTACTGTGCCTGTCCCCACACCACCCCAATTCTGCACTGCACCCAAGTGTGTCCCCGGAATCCCTTCCGGATACTCCCACAGTGCAGGACTAGAAGGGTCCTGGCCTCCCCTCTTCCTTCTGGCCCAAGAATGTGGTGACCTGCTGGAATTCAGCCTGTGGGGGAAGGCACACCAGATGAGTCCCATCGAACGTGCCGGGAGAGGTGTATGCAAAGGGGATGGCCTCTTCACTGGTCATTTTATCATCTAGTGATGAGGCTTTTAAAAATGACTTGCAAGGACCCCAGCAAGAGCCAGTTTTTAAACATAATCCTCAGTAGAAAGAAGCTTATCTAAATACCATCATTTATTAAATTCAGTAACTCGGTGCATTATACAGGCTAAGGAATGAAAGATGGCAGATGGCAGTGCTACCACACATGGTCGTTTTACGGAGTCCACTGCATGATATGATGTCAGGCCTCTACTGGACAGGCCTGAGAACGTCTTCCTCCAAATTCTAACCGGAGGAGGAAAGGCTGATTCCATTTTACTACACCACTTCATATATGAACATCACCCAACTCTTAAGGGACTGTGAAAATTGGGAAGAACCTAGAAACTGAAGCAGTCTCAAACTTGAGCCCATTGACTTATGTCCAAAATCATGAAATATCTTGAGGCAGGATAAAGCCATCATAAGAAAGCCTGAAAAGTCAGCATAAAAATCACATTAAGAAAGGGACACATCATGACCAGGGGGTGTGGTCCTGGTGACAGAGAAAGAATCAGAGCCTGGGAAAGATTACAGCTCCAATTATTTTAATCCTCTGCAGTTGATCGATACAGAAAATGACATATTTCTCCATTGATTTCACTGGTTAAATATACTATTAACCCAGAAAAGGATCCTTTTAAAATACTGTCAGCCAGTGACTAGTGCTAAGGAATTTAACTCTGGGTTTTTGACCACTTCAGAGATATTCTGTTTTGATAAACACTCGGGGGAAAGGAATCCCATTCAATATATATATATATATATATACAGAACACTACTATATATTATTATACAATTAGCATACAATTATTCTGTTCTGTAATTCATTTTCCAGTAGTCTTTAAGTGTCCCTAACACTAAATGATGCATATATATATATAGTCATTAAGTGTCTTCATCATGGATGATCACTATCAATTGGAAAAATCTCTGGTTCCCTCCCATTCTGAATGGGCACCTGAATTTTTCTTGCATTGGCTAGAGCCCCAAAATGGCAGAAGCAATTTAGCTCAACTACTCCCCAGGGATTTGCTTTTCCAGAGGTGCTTATTTCAGCTCCGTGGCACGTCAAAACAGACTCTGAGGAGGCAAGGGGGAGGCAAAACACAATGGAAACCGGTTTTGAAACCCAACTGCCTTACTTTCACCTCCAAACATGATGATAGACTTCATTAGCTACCTTACAGCTCCAGATATTACCAATTAAAGATCCTTAGCTCTCGCGGAAGAGATCACTTCTGCTTCATACATATTTCAGCAAAGCTGTGCAAACCCTGCAGTTGCATCTGGAGAGTACCTGAGATACAGATCCCCAGCCTGAAAAATAAATGGGAGCCTCATCTCTCTCAAGCAGGAGTGAGCCACAGGAACACCAACAGGAAGAAGGAAGGTGAGGCGAAGGCAGACATTCTCTGCGGGTTCATCTGTGGGCCCTCGGCAGGTAAGCACCAAGGGAAAAGCACTGCCCTGCGTTGTCAGGCAGAGTCAAGTCCGGTTTGCAGATCCTGGGTAGGGTACATCCCCCTTTACACAACCCAGAACCTTTACAAAGAGATCCATTAAGGGACCGTAAGCAAACCACTCTCAGAAGGCTTCAGTGCAAAGTCGTTCAGTTAATTTTCACACTGCTTGACTGGGAGAACAGGGCTGGCTGGCAGGTGGAAAGAGCATTTCTAAAATGTGGCTGTATAATTGGACATTTGACTGGAATTTTAATTGGTGTGCAATGGAAATATCTACTAGTCTGGCCACTGGGAGGTACCAAACATTCCTTTTCCTCACTGGGCATGGAGCTGGCTTCCCATTCAAACACCTTATCGCTGAGCTGTCTGCAGTTCTATCTCCGAGCAAGCAAGGTGCTCCCAGTCTCCGCTCCACCAGGCCCATGCTTCCCAACCTGCCCTTCCCTGGCGAAGACCCCCACCCAGTGAGAATCCAATCCTTCTAAAGGAAGTGGCTCACACAAGTGGCCCAGCTTGGACAGCGACTCGAGGCCCCACCAGGTTTGCCTCCACAGACCCCACTCTCAAGAACTGAGCACACCAGTGGCCGGGAGCTATGTGCATGAATCCGGTTCCATCTGAATATATCACTCCCACACACCTGAGCCTCGGCTACCTCTCAGCAGGGAAGGAAGCTCTTACTCACCTGCGTATTCCCCCAAAGCATCACTCAAAAGCACCTAATAAATTCTACCCAAATTTTATAAAATAGAAGTAAGCTGTTTCAGCTTAAATGTCTTTGTATCCCTGCAAAATTCCCCCAACTCTTACTGGTAAGCGTATAAATACAGGTGGGCATGTGTTTATAGAGACACTCTAAATCACTTTCTTCCTGAATAGAGCAATTCTTTGATAAATTGGTCTGACATTTGGTGTAAAGTCCTACAGGCCCTAGGCAAAATGATTGAGAAAATAACCATGTCAGTTGCTCTGCTCTTTCAATAAATAACCCACCAGTAAAACACAGATAATAACTGACAATCATACTTGTACCATAACTAATGAGAAAAGATAAAGCAGCAAATGGGGTGTTTATATGCATTTGATGAATTGCAACCCCAGGATACACCAATGAGAAATAAATGTGTGAGTGCCAGTTCATTGAACTAAAACAAATATTTACCACTGAGATTTAGGATTAAGAATGAAATTTACATTTTATTTAGCAACCATTGGGAGGCTATGCCTACATACAGTTGAAAAGTCAAAAACCTACCTCAACTTCCTGAGCACGAAAGCATTATAAATGAGGAAAAAAAAATAAAAGAATCACATCAAACAATTGGAAGGAATGTACACATTTTCGATAACTGCATCAATCTTTCATATCAAGCATTAGAAAGGTCATACATAGATATTTTTCATCGAGCCACAGACCACCATACCCTTGAAAAAGTTCCATTGTTCATTAAATTCATGGGGAAAAATATGAGGTTATTGGGTAGAATAACACTAGCGGGGAGTGATCTGAGTGTGCCCTAGTGATCCATGTCATTTCAGTAGAACAGCTAGCAAAATCACGATTAGATCCCAACACCCAGTCATGATGACCATCTGAGAATTTTAAGTGAACGGTTTCCTGTGACATCGGTCCAAAGGATGAAATTCAGTAAAACTCAGTGAGGACATCAGAGACCACAAGTAACAGACCAACGTTTCCGCAAAGAAATTATTTTGCGTTGTAGCTCCACAATAGCTTGAAGGGGTCTAAAACCTGAGAAAGACATGACTGTGGGTCTTAGAAATAAGTAAATAAGATTGTCATGGCACCTCCAGCCAATAAGAGGATACCCACCAATGCAGTGAGTTCCTGCTTCTTCAAGACTTTGTCTGTCTCCCTGTCCATCCATCCCAGCTGAGGTCAGGGAAACTGAGCACTGACTTGTTCTTTTCTCAGAGAGAAAAACTGAGTCTAAGATGCGTTCCCACAAGTATGCTGTACCCATGGGTATTGATCTGGGAATAGGAATTAGCCCCAAGTGTACTCTGACCAAGACAAGGAGAGTCTCCCCTGACTCCAAGCCATCCAACTCCCTGAGCTTATCAGCCGTATTACCTAAATGCCTATAGGAGCTTCCTTTGGAATAGCCAGGAGGAGAGAAACAGCCAGGACTATGGAGGCAAAGGCCAGGGAGACAGGACACACTGGACTGGCTCTGAAGCAGCTAGAGATTTAAATTCTGCCTCCAGCACTCACCGGCTATCCGCCTTGCGTGAGCCACTCAGCTTCCCTCATCTTTCTCTTCTCTTGCTACAGAAGGAGACTGCGCACCCACCTTCAAGGACAGGTCACAGTGCCGCGTTTTAACAGGACCAAGTACCCGGGATAGTGTCAGACACAGACAAGCACTCAATAAATAAAAATTGTACACTCTGGTCTCTGTCACCAGAGGCTTGTGGTACTGAGATGCCCCAGGAACATGGAGAAATGGACTTTACTAGAAATACAGTCAACCCCTGAACAACTCCAGGGTGAGGGGAGCCGAACCCCAATGCAGGTAAAATCCAACTCCCCCCCCAAATAAAGAAAGAAAATCTGACTCCCCAGAACATAATTGCTAATAGCCTACTATTGATCAGAAGCCTTAGCGAATTCATCAATAGTTAACACATATTCAATATGTTACATATGAGACAGTATGTCCTTATAATGAAGTAAGCTCAAGAAAAAAGTGTGCAGAAAATCTTGAGAAGATGCATTTATAGGACTGTACTTTATCAAAAAAAAATCCATGCACAAGTGAACTCATACAATTCAACCCATGTTGTTCAAGAATTAACTGTAATGTGCTTAAAGTTTCAATAATGTGACTTCTTGTGCATTTGAATCTTACCAATGAGGCTCAAGTGCAGGGAGATGAAGCGTACCCAGCAACAATAATTATGAAATATTCTAAATGTGTGTGATTTTATTACTGTCACGTATGGAGAGAGGCTGAGAAAAATACAAAATCAGTGAAATGTGCAAACTTGAGTTTCAGGCATGTTTCTGTTTAAAGGTCAGGGTCAGATTCTCTAAGATTCAGTGACCCAGTCAAAAAAAAAAAAAAAAAAAAGAGAGAGAGAGAGAGCTGTTTTGTGCAATCAGTGAGTTTGGGACCATTGTTAAGTACTACATATAACTAAATTAAAGTTCCAATCATGAGTAACTATATCCTGATAAGGAAACTGGGCATGTTGTGAGCAGGGAAAATTTCCGTGTCATCACTACCTGGAGAAAACCAATGCAGTACCTGGAAAGGGTCTGTCTCGACACACCAACCACGGCCCCTGTACACTTGCATAATGCGAGCCTTTACTTCACGCAACATCCCAAGTGCACTGGCACGAGGCCCAGCCTTGTCCAAGAAGCAGAGTTTTCTGCCCTCTTTCTGCGAAGGCCACTCCAGCCACACCGCTATGCCAGCAACTGCCATCTATATCCAGACTTTACCCTTCTGAGTGTAAGCTACAGCTCTTAACTACCATCGGCTCCTTCCTCCCCACCCAGCCTGCACAGGGCTGCTGACAGTGGGGCCTGGGCAAAGCAGCGGTTGTCATCCTCTGCTGATGGCTGGAGTCACTGGGGGGCTTTCCAAGCACAGATGCCTCAGCCAGGAGAAGCTGCTTCACTGATCTGGGCTGGGCCTCCACAGTGTTTCGGAGTTTTTTGTTTGTTTGTGTAGTTTGTTTTTTTAAGTTCCCCCAGATGATTCTAATGTTTAGCCCTCATTGGCTAAAGGAAGCCACAGGTCAACCGAATCGCAGGAAATGGTGACCCAGGAATAGTCAGGGGCCCATCAAGGGTAGCAACCCTTGGGGCAGCCCACGCAAAGCATCCAGAGCTTTCCAGAGTTGTCTCTTTCATTCTCAGGCTAACCCGTCAAGGATTCCCCAGCTCCACCCACAGCCCTTCAGTCCACCAGGTGCTCAGGCAAGAACCCAGGCCTCAGGATGGACTCCTCCCTCTCCCGTCCTTTAGCTGTCCTGGCAGTGCTTTCAAGGGGGCAGAAATGGAACCCTGGGACCAGTGGGGTGACACTGAAAGGTCTTGGATGGGTTGCACAAGCTGTACAGGAGACCTGCAGGTGGAGCTCTGCCCGACACCCTCACCCCACATCTACTCATGCCTGAGTCACCCCAAAGAACCCACAGCCTTCATGACTTGGCTCACCGTAGCCGTGCTGGAAGTCAGGCCTCGCCGCAAATTAAAGTGCACATGAGATGGCTGAAATCAAATCAAAAAAATCAAAATGAGAGTATTAATATTAATCATGCAGTAATAATAGCAGCTACCATGTGTCCATGGCCACGATGTGCCATGCACTGTACTAAGTAAGCCTTTTGTTTGACCCAATGAACCCTTACAATAGCCCACTGAGAGGGGCACCATTGGGACCTCTGTGACGTAGCTGGGGAGACAGAAGCTCAGAGAGAACAAATGACTACACAGGATGATGCAGCAAGGAAGAAGCAGAAGAGGACCTGAACTCACTTCAGCCAGACTCTGAAAATCATGCTCTAACCATCACATGACACCCCCCCGCCGCAATGGCCCCATATGAAGGGAGGGGCACTAGGTCTGTGCAGGCCTTGGAGACTGAAGAGAGGGGCCACGGGGCTGGCCACCCTGGGAAGCCACCAAGAGAAACCAACAGATGGGAGATGAGCATGTGGACCATGGCCTCCCAAGAGGCCCTCCGTACTGCTGCCATGACCCATGTGTGTCTGAAGCCTCGGCTCTCCCATCTGTGAAACGAGGGGGTGCAAACACCTGCCTCACACGGTCTTTGTGAGCGTGGAATGCAAGTCCATCTGTCATGCACGGGTCCAGGAAAGCAGGGAGGATACCCTCACTCTCTGATCCGCCCTTACCCACGATGGCAGCCAGGGCTTCAGAACCACGGCCATGAGCCCTGGAAAAGCAGCCTCAGAAGTCCCGTCTTTGTGTGCTTCAGACTGAGCACTCACACCTGTCTGCCACCCGCACTTGCTGGGGCCCAGTTCAAAGCAAAGTATCCAGTGCTACGTCAAGGCCCGGCATGGAGGAGGTGGTGGCTTTGGCACCAGCCATCTCTCTGCAAAGCTATGGCTACAGATTTTGCATGAAAATTTCATTAGCTGCACAACTAGGCCTGTTACAGTTCCTCCCAGTCCTGCCATTCAGCCTCTTCTCTTCAAGGGAACATCTGGGAAGCATAGCAATAAAGACTCCCTTCACTGTGTCCCCAAGCGTCCCAGTAGCCGCCCTGCCCACCCTCCCCTGTGTCCCAAATCTCTGGCCCTTGGACCACCTACATAGCAGATACTCCCCAGCAAAAAAGCCCCCCAAATACATCTGGTCAATGTCCTTCGTGCACTTCAAGCCAATGGTGTCAGTGTCGGGATCTGAGAGTGCTCATCTGATAGTCACAACTTCTGAAGCGACATTCCCCCATGGCAAGTGATCATCAGAGCATGCAAGCCTGCCAAAACCAGATCCACACTCGTGAGCCACAGTTTACCGCGACAACTGCCAACAAGGCTTTCATGGAGAAGGGCAGGGGGGCTCGATGAGGTTACAGCCATTGCTAAAACCAGAAAAACCCTCCGAATGTTAAGACTCCCACAGTACCCATGCTGCCAACAGCTGCTGGGTTCAATGAACACTTGGTTACGGAGACAGGCTCCATTTCTTCTCCCTCAACAAGCACTTCCACAGCTCTGTGATGTACCCCAGCACTGCCAGAAAGATGCCTGGTAGCCTCAGGAGACTCAGAAGGCCACCAAGCCCCGCAGCCAGGCTCCCCACCTGGGAAGCTACTCACTGCACCTCTTGGTCCCAGAGGTACTGACAGCAGGGGACAGGACAGAGGGGCCAGAGCAGCTGCAGGAGAGCTGTCCTCATTCCAAGAGCAATGCGCGTTGAGTCCCCTAAAGGGGTTCAGCCCCTTTTTGTGGGATCCACATGGAGGTCTATTCTGTGAACACGTGTCAGTCCTGTTCCTCTCCAGAGAAACTGTTACCATCTGGCCATGCTCATTTAGAGCCTGGAGCACCCACAGAGACGGAGTGAAGGGGACTGGTGGCTGCAGGGCCTCTTCAAGGCACAGAGGAGCCACTACAGGGTGCACTTAAAGGGAGGACC
>PITA01006471.1:0-41395 GCA_004023965.1 Spilogale gracilis | reverse complement strand
GGGATGGAAGGGGGCACTGCGGGCAGGGGACCCGGAAGGCACAGCGGGCAAGGGGCATGAGTCTTTGCAGCAATGGCCAGGGGCTCAAGCAAAAGGCAATAAAGCCTAAACCCAGGTGAAACCATACAGACAAGACACCAAAGACATGAGCCGGCTTCGCTCAGGGTATCCCCAGACCACCATCACCGCACTGCTTTGTCCGTCCCTTCCTCTGGGACTAGGAAGATCTGTGGCTACTGGGATGGGACGCCGGCACCACTGAAGCCTGTCCACTCTAGCTGGAAGGCTGAGCAATGACCCCATGCCTCAGCTGATCTGCATGTGCCACCTCAGGGCCGAGAGCCAGCTCAAACCCAGGCTCTTCCAACTTCATGAGCCCAGAGCTCCCAGCCACCTGCCACCGACGAGGCGATCATCATGGACCCAACCGAAACCAGCTTGTCTGCATGCCTGCCCTTCTATCCATCCTACAGAGACGTTCTGCTAGCTTTACATCTTCTCCCTTTGAAGGGGAGCTTCCTGAGAACACAGGCCATGCCACGTGACTATGCTCTGGGAACTGGGTGCTCCCTCCCAACCCTCAGTCAGTGATAAGAGTTAAGTCTCGCACTTGACTTTTAAAAGGTTCCACTCTAGTTTGCCCAGGACAGGGATAGAGAGGTGAACCATCAGTTCTTCTCCTGATCCTTTAAAGTCAGAACCCTTCAGGGCAAAATTATCAAGCGAGATCATTTAGGGGCGCCTGGGTGGCTCAGTTGGTTAAGCATCTGCCCTTGGCTCAGGTCATGATCCTGGGGTCCTGGGATCAAGTCCTGTGTGGGGCTTCCTGCTCAGTGGGGAGCCTGCTTCTCCCTCTCCCCCTCCTCCCATCACTAGGGTTTTCTCTTACTCGCTCTACTCTCTCTCTCTCTCTTGCAAATCAATTAATAAAAAATCTCTTTAAAAAGTGAGACCATTTGTATGGTAACAGAACACACATTTAACAGACCGTTTATTTCTTGTGGAGGAACACATAGCTGGCAAAAACCATCGTAATACCTTAATTTTTATGCTCTTTTTCCTCATCTATTATTTGAGGGAGTAACAGGAATGTTGATCATAATGCAAGTCTCTTCCAACCACAAAATTTAGATATTCTAAAGGAATATGTCAAATAATCAACTATGCCTGAAAGCCCTATATAAATAAAGTAAGGGCAATTTTCACACAGTACCAAGGATTATAATTTATTAGAGGAATCCAAGATGGAGCAAAGCAGTAAGCTGCTTCTGCTGTGATTTTTTTTTAAAGATTTTTTTTTTTTATTTGACAGAGAGAAACAGCTAGAGAGGGAACACAAGCAAGGGGAGTGAGAGAGGGAGAAGCAGGCTTCCCGCCGAGCAGGGAGCCCAATGCAGGACTCAATCCCGGGTCTCCGGGATCATGACTTGAGCTGAAGGCAAACACTTAACCATTGAGCTACCCAGGTGCCCCTACTTCTGTGACTTTTACTTTTGCTTCCAAATGGAAGGACCTAATACGAACACAAATAGTAACGTCATCCTAGGTCTTTGAAATATTCTATGAAATAACTTATGAGCATTAAAGGAAGAGTCCAGTTGGATATTTTTTTCACACATGATCCCCTGAGATGGCATCTCTAGGAAAAAAATTTCCAAGACCAAATTCTCTGGCTTAGTTACCTTCTCGTGAGAGGGGGCAAGATGCCTAGAAGAAATCACGTACGATGACTTGGGGAAAGTACAGAAACCAAGAAGCAGTCCAGAAGGCCAAAGAAGCAAGGGTAGTTAGTTCTTCCACTCCATAACCATGCCATCTCGGGGCCCAGAGCCCTCCTCCTCAGAGGCCTGGACAAAAAGAAGGGGAAGCCACCATGGCACCCACATGCCCATATGAGGACAAGATGGCTATGCCTGAGCAGTGCTGGGTCCTACGCATTAAATTCGCCTTCTCATTCAGTCAACTGGCTGCATGGCCATATTTTCTAGGTATCTCACTATCCTCGAGCAGTGTCCACAACCCAGAGTAAGCAGGGAGGAGACACAGAAACACAGAAAAGGGCTAGAGAAAAATCAAAACGGTTATCAGTGGTTGGGGGAATAAGAAGCCACTTCTACTTTATTATTTTTCTATTAAAAAATATGACAGCAATGACTTCCTGTGTTTGTGCATCATCTATTCACTGATCTGCTTATTCATTCATTCAAAGTTCTGTGGGATAGGGAAAATGAGGCAGCATTGCTGTAACGTTAGAGGCAGGGAAACTCCGGGTCACAGAGGTACAATTGCCTAGACAGGAATTCACGAAGCACTGAAATCTGCACCACAAGATCCGCGTAGACCAACAGCTTAGGCTGAGAAATGTACCCATGTCCCAGAGAGAGGAAATACCTGCCAAGAGCTTCCTGGGCTGCCATGGCCAAGGACAATGACTGGCATGACAGACCCTCATAATGAGCCTGTTTGTAGGCTGGCACACAGGGTCGCCATCCACCTGTTCCTTTGTCCTGGCACTGGGGCTACCCTATTAGGGTATGAAAGGCGTAGGATTAACAGAGGGTGACCCTGAGCTCACTCACAAGTGCACAGCCCACAGCCCCGGGCAGAAACACGCACAAGGGCCCAGGCCTCATGGAAGAAATCATATATTTACCCACGAGGTGGCAAGAGCTCCAGAAACTCATCCAAACTGTGGCTCGATTTAATAAGGCATCTGAGGCATAGACCCCTCATCTGATTTACCAGCAGGACACACAAACCCCAGCTAGAATCGGAGGCACCTTGTCAGGGCCGCCCGCTGGAATTATTTGGGAACAATACTACATGTGGGTTATTTTGGTGTTGCCCATCAAAGCCTCACGGCTCCTTTCCCAGAATTCAGCTCTTAACCCAGCTTGGAGCTGAGATCAATGGCTCTGCTTCCTGATCAGAAACACACAAAAGCACAAAAGCCTATGGTGGGCTCTTCAGTGGTAACTTCTCTTGATGTCTCCACTGCCACTGCCTAAGCAATTCTGGGCAAGCGATTTAACCTCTGAGAACTGGGTTCCTCGCCTGAACAATGAGGGCCAAGGTGCCTCCTCCACAGTGGTGGCTGCAAGGGCTATTTGAGACGGCTATGCAAAGCATCTGGCACAAGGCACGCGCCTAAAATTGGTATCTCTATTTTTTAATTGACCTCCACGTGTCTTGCACTCTGAGCCGATAACAGAGTTTTTAAAATCAGACTGCCAGCACCCTCTGGATCAGTCTGTTTCTGATCCTGCCATCCTGACTCTGAGGAGATGTTTTAAAAAGGGAAACCTGGGTATGGCGGCTTTGGAAAAGAGGCCCACGGCTCTGTGCGGAAGTGTAAATAAAATGCCACTTAAGTAATCACATTACTCACAGCTTAATGCATGTGATCGGGAGCTGCAAGCAAGCCTGCATGTGTGATGGATTTCTCATTATCTGCTGACTGCTGCGGCAGTCCGTCCAACCGTCTGCAGGCGTCCTGCCTGGGAACGTCTCCATTAGCTCCTGATGGGACACACACTCCTGCTATCAGTGGGAACAGACTCAGCAGGGAGGAGGTGATGCCTTCATAATGAGGTGATAATACACACAGGCCTGTTTGCTTGGGGGAGAGCCGCCAGGGTCTAAGTCAGCCGTTAAGGGCGCTGTCCTCGGCCCACAGGGGCTGCTAACACAGTCTGGGCCAGAGGAAATTTCTAGCTCAACCCTCCCAGCCTGCATCAGGTAGGGATAGAGCCTCCTCGGGGGCCGTGACATCACCTATTTTCGACTTGGCAGTGTCAGGTGCCGGACCAAGTCCTGAAAGAGGGAGCCATGTCATGATGTGCTAAATATAGGGGCTCTGAAATTCCAGGGTTTCCATGTGACTAGAAGTGCCCTGAAAACTGCCAAGAAGTGACTGGGGAATGGAAGGTCGTTATGCCGTTTATGCTCCGGATAAATGCAGAGCCTGCAGAAGAGCTATTTCAGAACCCAGTGTGACATGAAAGCTAGGTTCACCACTGCATCTGCCTCCTCGGGGACAGAGCTCTCTAAACATGGGTGGTGCTGAATGAGGGAAGGCTCCTCCTCAGAGCCTCTGCCCTTCCCACCTCCACCTCCCAGCTGGTCTCCTTCCCTGTGCTCACTCATCAAAACTTGCTTCTGGACCTTTCCTTCAGAGCCAGGTGAAGAGGACCGTGACGGCTTACAGGACATTCAGATTCAATGAAGGAGCCAAGCCAAAGATGGCAAAACCTGCCAGAGCAGCTTCCAGAAGAGAGGAATACTCAGGGAGAGGGCCCTGGCTGCCCCCATAAATTCATATGGTGTATCTGATCAGCCTGGTCCAGGGAAGGGCAGAAGGGTGAGGAAGATGGAGAATGAGCCAGGGGAGGGGAAGAGAATGAAAGAGTGTGCAAAGCCATAAAAAAGAATGAAATCCTACCATTTGCAATGTTGCAATGACGTGGATGGAACTGGAGAGTATCATATGCTGAGCAAAGTAAGCCAATCAGAGAAAGACAATTATCGTATGATCTCTCTGATATGAGGAATTTGAGAGGCAGGGAAGGGGATCACGGGGGATAGAGAGGGAAAAGAAGGGAGTGGGGAGGGAGCCAAACTATAAGACACTCTTAATCTCAGGAAACAAACTGAGGGATAGAGAGAGAGGATGAAGATAGGGCATAACAGAAGCAGTCAGAAAGACGTAACACCGCTGAGGGTTGCTCCCCCCACGCCCCCAGCGGGGAAGGGATAGGGTGGCTGGGTTACAGAAAAAATAAAAATTAATTAAAAAAAAAAAAAAGAAGAAAGAGTCTGCAAAGAGTCACAAAGGGAAAAGACACAGTGACCAGGAGAGTGACCACAGGCAATGTGAGAATATTTTCCACAACAGACCCAATGAGTGGTAGAACAAGGATCTGAGGCCTAGGGAAGTGTTGGTGTCCTGCCATTTTCTAAGAGGGTTGGGGGTGGGGTTCAAGAAAACAGCAACTCAAGTCTATATTCAACCTACAACGGGAAGTAGCACATGCCCATTCAACATCGACAGTCAGGCTCTACACCTGATGCTCATGATCCATCTTAATGATCACAAAGACTTCGAAAGCATGGAGAGGTCAGCTACCTTTGACAGTTGAGGCTCAACAAGGCTACTACCTTATCTGTTAGAGGTCGCACGTCAGGGTTCCAAATCCAGCTATGTCCAACTGTAAAAGCCCTGTGCTCTTTCCACACACCATCATCAGCCAGCCCCCCAAGACAGCAAGGTGTCTCCCCAAGTCTAGACCATCAGCTCCCCAAGGGTGGGCTCTGCTAGCCCCAACTCAAACTGGAGCAACTAGTGGGGACTCTGAACAGCTACTGGTTGAATGAGAAGCTGATACGTGAAAAAAAATGACGGCTTCTCTTGGCAACTAGTACCTTAGTTCTTTTCGAAAGCAAAGGCCTACCCTTAGCAAAGCCCAGGGAAGCTGAGCCTCTAGGGCTAAGATCTGGATGAAGCCAGGGGGTGGGAGGAAAAGGGAGAAGAAATGAAATGCCAGGAGACACCTTAGATGGGGGTGAGGGAAGAACATGCTATTACATGAGACCTCTTCATGGTTGCTGGGTGGAGCTGGAGGACAAGGGAGCAAGCAGGAGTCTGGTCGACAAATGCACAGCCTGGAGCAGGTGCAGGCAAAGTCCGTTCACATTCGAAGTGAGACCACCTGGCTAAGTGTAGGGGTTTGCAGCGTGATCTACGAATCATCCCTGACCACGCCTTCTCCCCTGCTGCGGTGTAAACTTGGACCCGACCCACAGCCCAGCAGGCCCCGGGTGGTGCCCAAGCAATCACAATATGAGCACACACACCTGAACCAACCAGGGGGCCCACCTTAGTAAAGACCAGATGCAAATTTGATAGGGGTCACTGCTTGCCTTCCTGCTGATCCTCGGTTTCTTCTATACAACAATTATGCCTGAATGGTAGAATTGGAGAAAATATCTAATAAATTATGACCACATACTCAACCACAGCAACCCAGACCTTTTGGGCTTATTAACACTGTCTCTCTGCTCTTTAGAGGACCCCATTATTCTTAAATCTTTTGCAACTTAAAGGTACCTGGGAACATAAATCTTCCTCACATAACGTGAACAAGTCCCGTAACAACAGCGGCAGTTCATTACCACGTCATTTGGGGTTCTACTTCTCCATAAGAATAAATAACCAGTTTAAAAACTGTCAGAAAAATGTTCTACTAATCCTTAGCTTAAATGTGATTATTTATTAAAAAGCACCTAAGTGTGGTAACGATAAGCACACGTGGTCCTCAGTGAGTTTTTAATTTAACGGTGGGAAAAATACATACAACACAAACCAGCAACACGTTTCCATTTTGAGCAGATCTTTATTTCAGGCCAGGTCTGGCCTCTGCAGCTGATCTTGGCGATGGAAGCCTACCACAGCAAATGCCCAGGCAGGGGAGACGCTGGGTAGAGACTGTGCAAGAGATGGGGAAGGGGAGAATATGAGGTATGGAGCCGCTGCCTTGTGCCAGGTGGGGCTCACCCCCCACAACAAGGGGCCTGCAAACCTGTTCTCTAAAGGGCCAGAAAGGAAATACTGTTTGCCTTTGTGGGCCGCATATACTCTGTCACAATAGGTGATAATGTTGAAAACTTGTATTTTAAAGGAAGATTTACACAAATTCTATCCTGTTTGATAGACATTTGTGGACTCTCTTGGTGATAATGATCTCAGGGTGTATTAGAGGAAGCCGGGAGCAGCTGGAGAATTTCCCTACCATCTTGAGGTTTATATGGCATCGGCACCATCCCTGACAAGCACGGACTCTCTAACCTGAAAGCAGAATGGAGGAGCCTCTGTTGCCTTCCAGGTGTTCCTAGGAACTCCTCAGCCATGGTTCTCCTGACCACTGCCTCTCCCCCACCCATATATAAAGGGACTTACAGAGGCCCCACACAGCTGTCCTGGAGTCAACAGTTTCTTCCCAGAGCCTTGGCAAAAGACAGCTGGGGCCCAGCCCTCAGACCACCCAAGTGAGCTGAGCCATGCACTCCACTTCCTGGGCTCAGACCTCTTGGTCCATATTTGTCTCAAGCTGAGACAAATCTGGCCACACAGAGGCCCGCTCCTTACTGAGCACTTGGAGACACTTCCCTGGAGGGACAGCACTGGGGAAGAGTCCTTAAGGACCCATGAGACTTCTCCCACATTCTACCCAACTAGAACAAACACACACACACACACACACACACACACACACACTCAAAACTGTCTTCCTGAGACCTTTGTGGGCAAAAAACTCAAATAGTCAGGAATGAGTTAACCAGGCAAACAAACTGCATTGCCTTTTCCTTTCTTGTCTCCAACTCCAAGGACAAGATTTCTCAGATGCCCCTAAAAGTTTCTGCAATTGTCTCTAGACAGACACGAGTGAAGAGAGAAAGCAAATTGCTCTCCGCAATTACTAAGCTTTGAAGTCCCTGAACAGCCAATCTTCATGCTGCCACTGTAGTTGTGTCTACGGACGCTGATTCAGGCGAGGGCAATCGTTCCCAGAGCCCTCTGCTACTGCTAAATGTTCGAAAGGCACTGTGGAAAATTACCCAGAAAACAGCTGTTTATGCTTGAGGCAGTTCCTATGTGCAAAGAGAAGTAACGGGTGGGGGGGGGGGCAAGAAGCCGTAAAATTGAGAAAACACTATTTTCAGGTTCAATGTGAAGGGAAGTCCCTTTGTGGGAGGTAATCAATAGTCAAGTGGGAGCACAGTAAGACCAGATCCACTGGATAACGAGAGAAGGCAAGCAGCAAGAGTCACCCCAAATGAGAAGTCAATGAGCTACAACAGTCCCAAAGAGAGTGAGTGCACCTGCCATGGTCCCCAGAGCACTCGAGGTGCCTCACCCAGCAAAGGGAGCCAGGCCCACCCCCAGCTTCTCTCTGATTTTCTCCTTCCATGCACACAACTCTACAATACAGAGGTGGCTTCTCAATCAACTGTAGTAAATTGTGTGGCTCAAGGCACAGCACTACTGACATTTTGGAAAGCCAGGTAGTGGCAGCTGTGATAGCCCTCCAGCCATAAGCCAAGAATCTTAGAGACCTGGAAACCCTTGGATATACCCAACCCCGACTTTCTCCAAGTCTTGCCAACAAGCTGCCCACAACCTAGAGGGCCCAGCACAGTATCCTCAACCGACTCAGTGCTTCCACTAGGAGGGTCCTCTCTCCCCAGCCAGGGCCGATTCCCACCCTCATAGTTGTGAGGACTTGGCCAGGAGGCTGGAAACTCAGGTTCATCAACAAGTGACTACAGAGAGGATCTGGAAGCAGCCAGAGACAGTCAGCTCCAGTCTCTTCTAGGTTTCTGAGACCAAGCAGTCATCAGAGGCTACGCTTGGACAGCAGGCTACATTTAAAAGGGAAATCTGGGCTCATGATGATTTTCACCTACACAGTTCTAGACCAGACTGTCGCTAAGCATTGAAGCCCAGCATATTTTATCCCAAAGTTTAAGGTCCTCCTGATTGCACAAGGGGAACAAGATGTGGTGCCTTCCAGAATTAGAAGGAACAGAACAATTTGAAAAGGCCCCAAGGAGACAATCAGCTTCAGTGATTTATTTCTGAGAGGGAGAACTGGGGAAGGAGAAGCTATCAGGCTGAACTATTCCTAGCACGAGATCTGGAAGGTGGTTCTGCTGGCTTGATCCACATTGCAAGAGCAAGGCTGCCTGTTCTCCAGCAGGGCTGTGGGGCAGACAGTGGAGCTCTGGGCCCAGCACAACCCACTCTGAACCCGCCTCCAGCAGGTACTGACTCTGTGCCTTTGGAAAGGTGCTGAGCCTCGCTACTCCAGTATCTAAAGTGGGGTTATTAATGAGGCCAATCTCTTAGACTTTACCGAGTCCAAATGAGGCAGTCCATGTAGTGTGTGGCCAAAGGATGGATAAAGGTCACAAACAGTAGCCTTAGTAAGCAGAATTACTGTTTAATAAATGGTCCCCATTTGCATGCATTTTAACCCTGGACTCCTTTCCTTTCCAAAGACTTCCCCTCCTTACCTCTTTAGGGAAAAACAATTTAAAGAGAATGTTTCATTAGCCTGTCATTTTTTCTTTTAAAACATCGCATTCTCTGACTTCATGGTCCAAAAACAGATGCAAAGAGTCTGGTGACTTAGAGTCTTTGAAAGAGAAGAAGAAAGCAAAAACCTTACCTAACAGGTAAGCCAGAAGCAAATGTGAGGATAGGTGGTTGTTTTAAAATAGAGAAAAAGCAATTCTTGTGGAGGAAAGATCACAAGACTCCCATCTGGAGATGTGTCGGCTGGAGCTAGAACAAAGCTGCAGAGAGTGGTCCGCTATTCCCAACAAGAGGAGAAAAGCACATTTTCCTGTAGATGAGGCTTTAAAACATACAAGGAAGCAGCACCCAAGTGGTTCTGTCGGCGAAGCATCTGCCTTCGGCGCAAGGTATGGTCTCAGGGTCCTTGGATCGAGCCCCGTGCTGGGCTCCCTCTTCAGTGTGGAGTCTGCTTGACCCTCTCCTTCTGTTTCTGCCCACCTCCCCTGCTCATGATCTCTCTCCAATAAATAAAATCTTTAATTAATATAATATATAAGGGAAACAGCATGCAAAGAAAAAAAAACATAAAGAGAAACAAGAAACACCAGGAGAGTGAAAGAAATAAGCCAAAGTGAGAGAAGATATTTGCATCGTTTAAAAGCAACAAATGGCTTGCATCCAGAATATAAAGACTGTACACAAATCCACAAGAAATAGAAAGACGACCCTGTTAAAAAAAAATACCCTCAAGAGATTTGCACAGCACTCACAATATGGGCTACCCCTAAGCCAAAATCTGTCAGAAGGGCTAAAACACTTAACTACGACCACACACGGTACAGATGTCGAACAACTGGAATGCTCGTTCTCGCCCACAGGAGTGTGGCTCTGATGTGCTCTCAGAAAACCACTGGACAGGAGGAATGGAAGATGGTCATAGGTGCCCTGTCTGACCCAGAGACTCCACCCCCCAAGAAGATACCAAACAGAAATGAGCACAGGTATACAAAAAGGCTGACATGAGAATGTTTATCAGCACCCACACTCCCAGTAACCCCACTGAACCAAGTCCACTAGCCACCAGTAGCCAATGGATGCACTGTGGCACGTTCTCACACGGGAAGGCTGGGCAGCAGCATCAACAGGCGAGCCTGCTACTACGCGTCACAGCACCGATGGCCCCACACACATCGTACTGACTGGGGAAAGACCAAATGCGCAAGAACGTGATCTATACGGCTTCATCCATGCCAAGCTCAGAAAGGGCAAAACTAACAGATGGTGACAAGTCAGAACAGGGGTACCCTCTGGAAAGAAGTGAGGGGGAAGAAGTCAGGAGGGGGTAAGGTGAAGGAGGATGAGTCAGACATAGGGGTGCCAGGAACAACCCATCTTTTCCCCTGGGGGGGGGCGGTCCACTGGTCCTTTGGTGGGAAATCTTTTCTCTTTGGTACTTGGTACACAAACGTATTAGACTCTAATAAAAAAGATATCCTGAGTGACTGAAGGAAAGAAATAGTCTTTTTATATGTCTGTATATATGTGATCTAGGCAGGTCCCCATTTGGTTGGAAATCAAGAAATGTTAGGGGCACCTGGATGGCTCAGTTGGTTAAGCAACTGCCTTTGGCTCAGGTCACGATCGCAGAGTTCCAGGATCGAGCCCCACATCAGGCTCCCTGCTCGGCGGGAAGCCTGCTTCTCCCTCTCTCACTCCTCCTGTTTGTGTTCCCTCTCTAGCTGTGTTTCTCTCTGTCAAATAAATAAATTAATAAATAATCTTTAAAAAAGAAAAAAATGTTAGGAGCCAGAAAAAGAAATTTGTGGGCAACATTCACGTGGCAGAATGTGTTTTGACTACACAAGCTAAACCACTAGAACGGGCACAGCCCAGAGTAAGAACGGGAGACAGCATCCTCGTAGACAGCATCCTTGTCAGAGAAGCCAGAAATGTACAATGGAGACCTAGGACCAGCACAACTCATAATCAATATAATAATTTATCCGAAGCGCCATCATTGTTTTAAACACTTAAAATGGATTAACTCACATGGCTGTCATCAATTCTACCCTTTCAAATCAGCACAGAGGAGTTAAGTGGCTGACACAATGTCACACAATTAGCAAGGGACAGAGCATGAACTCATTCAGTCCAGGTGGTCTTGCTCCAGAAGTGCTGTGCGATTACCTGAAACCACCTGATAATCGAAGGAAGAACAGTAAATCCAACCACCCATCTCAGCAGAGGCACTCAGGCTAGCAATGGGGAGAGGGAAGACAGGCCAAGAGAAGAAAAGTCATTGTTTATAAAGCACCTACTATGCACCAGACAGTGGGGAAACCGAGCCAAAGGTGATTTTTCACAAGAGCGTTATCAAGCAGCTACTGTAAGCACCCCCACTGGAAGACAAGGAGGCTAGGAAAATATAAAGTTCCCACAGCTTGTGAGGGGCATGGGCAGGATCTGAACCCCTAACTCCAGCAACTTGAAAGGTCAGTAAAGTCTACAAGCCAGAATAGGTCCTGTTGGCACTGTGTTTCCATGGCAACTCCAGGGAAACCATCACCACTGAAGTGGGGTTTCAGAGGGGGAGTTCCCACCTCTAGGGCTGCTTTCTAGAACAGAGCCCTGCTGCTCTGCGAGAGGGATGGGCTGACATGTAAGGATCCCTACACAACCAACAGCTGAACTGAGACCCAAAGTTGCCTTGTCTGGAGTGGTGAAGTGGAAAGCTGTACCACAGGGTCCCCCCTTTTCTCACAGGACAACATTCTACCTATGATTCTAGCCTGGCTTACCATGCCACCAGCCACACAGAGGGCCCCATGAATCAGGGTTGGCCAAGTTCGCCCTCTGGCCATACCACAGTGATTGACCCAGGCATCAGTAAACGACCCTGCAGATTAGTGAGAGTCTTCCCTGAGCTTGCATATCGATGCCAGAGAGAGAGGGTTCCCTTCACAGGACTCTATTAGGAAGAGCTGGCTTGGAACTTCTCCAGAACATCTTTCCAGCCACATGGGAGAAGCATGTCTAAAAAAAAAAGCCAGTGTGTCAAAGGAGATGCACTGAAGAAACAAAGTGAGATCAAGTGCTGGATACAGCTGGGTCTGCAGTCCAAGACCAGACTTTCAAATTACTTGGAACATAACCTCAAGCTAGTCTGAACAGGGTTCCAGTGCCTTGCAACCATAAGAGATCGAGCACAGCACAGGTCCCTGAATAAGATATGATTTAGGGACATTTTTCAAAACAAGTGATGACAGCTTGAATGGGGAAAGCAGAGCAATTGTGAGTGACCTCTAAGGAAGGTTCTATAAGGGAGCGGTCTTAAACTGAACCCTTAAAACCCTTGTTCAGCTTCTGGGAAAGATCCCTGAGAAAACTCTGGTGTCTCCACTCACTGGTGTAGTTAGGGTGGGAGGGAAGCAGATAAAAGAAAGCAAAACAAACCGGGGTAGGGGGAGATAGAGGGGAGCCAGATCAAAATGCTGGAGGCAGCCACCGTGGTGCAGAAGGGATCTGAAACCAATGAGCTACCCATCATCTTTCAGAGCAAACAGCTGTCCTAACGAAGCCCTTGCATGGCAAAACTCAACAGCCAGGCTTGGCTCTCCTACAAATGACTCTCCACGGTGTAACGAATCGACCCATCTTTAACAAGATTTTCCTGCAATTTTAATTCCATACAAGAGCCGGCCAGTGAGAAAAAACACAATGGTATTTTACCTGTAGATACACACCTTAACTCTTCAATTCCTATCTTCAGATAGGAAAGGGGTCAGCAATAAGAGGAAATTAAATCCATAAATCCACTGATTTATCACTGCACACACACAGAACTGGCACCACGACAGTAAACTCCTTTCACGGGCTCTATTTCCCCCAGAGTCGCTACTGCGAACACAGTGGAAAATCCTGATTTGGAATGAGAAATAATTCCATTTTCATCTTGTTTATCTTCTTGGTCTAGTAATCCCCTGTGGCCACTGCCCATCTGGCACATTACTGTAAGAAAACTGTAGCCACTGCTGCTTAATTCGATTCTGTGGTTGGTTGATGGAAAGTGTTTTTCAATGCATACGATATAGGCCATTGGGTATTGGGCTTATTTTTCTTAAATAAATCTAATAAACCAACACCAAGCACCATTTATTTCAGGAATATGTTGAAAGTACAAATAACATGTAGGCAACTTTTATGAGAGCACATGAAATGCTATCTGCAGGGGAGTTAACAGAGCCCAACAAATTAGTCTAATCTCAAGTGGACCAGGAGGAAGCAAACAGACTCACCAAAGCAAAATGCAATTAGTAACAATATTCTGCGACTCTGTCGCTGGCATCGTCGGAGCATCTGAGGCTGTGCAACATGCCTTAATTAATTCTGACAGTGCCCTCTGGAGCCCCAAACCTCACGCTTAGCCTGCACTGCAGCCACAGAGGAAATGGTTCAGAGACATCTGTCTTGCCCTCAGAAATTCTCAATCAGGGATTCTATCGTGGGTCTTAGAAATCCTACCCCGGCTGCTCCCCAAAGCCAATGGGACTGTGGAGGTCGAGAAACAGAGTTATGAAACAGCACAACAAGGCAATAAGTTCTCACTCACCACACACATGGATAAGAGCTCAGGACAAGCAGGGGTGTGCCCCGTGCTGGAGAGCTGCAATGTCCCAGAGAACTTCTGGTGATGATAAGAACATTCTGTGCTCTGCACTGCCCAATCCAGCAGTCCAGATGAGCTCTTGAAACAGAACTAGTAGGACTAAGGCATTAACTGCTTCGTTTTACTTCATTTCACTTTAAAATGGGCATGGGTGCCTATTGGCTTATTTATTGAACTATGTAGCTCTAGATGGAAGAGCAGCATTTAGGAACAGGTAGTTAACTAGATGAGAACATACACAGTCTTTTCCATATTGGACACATTTTCAGCCATTTCTTTGTCTTATCCATATACGTCAGCAAAATGGCATCATCTGAGGACCTACTATTGTCAAAAACCCCATCAGGTATGTTTTACAGGTAAGGAACTGAGGCCCAAAGAGGCCACAGAAGTGGTCAAAGTCACAGGGTCAAGGTATGAACAAAAGTCCTGTGACTCCAACACCATGCTGTTTCCACTAGACAAGCCACCTCCACACTCGTGATCTCAACTCGAAACACAAAGAGGTCATGGAATTGTCACCTTTCTTATCCTCAGCTCCTGACATTTTCCATCATTTTCCACATACTGATTAGTATTATTATGTAGGGCTCTATAAGTAAACACAGTATCACATAGAAAAAGGAGGCACTCCCAGGGGCCAACCACATCCTGCAGAATTTGGCCCTGAGTGCCCACCCCCTAACCTTTCTGTCTGCCTTCTGCTCACTCTGCTCCACTCACAACGGCCTTCTGCTGGACCGACAGAGCAGGCAAGCTCCTGCCTCAGGACCTTTGCACAAGCTGATTTCTCACCTGAAATGAACCTTCTTCAGATACCCACATGACATACTCTTTCTTGAGAATCTCTGCTCCTTTGTCCTTTTTTGTTTTTTAAGTTTTTTGTTGTTGTTGTTTTTACTTGAGAGGTAGAGGAAGAGAGCACAAAGGGAGTGGTAGCAGGCTCCCTACTGAGCAGGGAGCCAGACAGGGGGCTCGATTCCAGGACTCCACAACCATGACCTGAGCCAGAGGCAGATGCTTAACTGACTGAACCACCCAGGCACCCCTCAATTGCCTTTTATACATGCGTTCTGTCATTATTTTTTAATTTTCCTTTCTACCCCCAGAAACCAGTACTCCTGGTGCTGACTCCCTGTATTCTTCTCTGTAGTGTTGCCCACTGTTTATTATTGGTCTTCCTCTGCTCCCATTGAGACCTAAGCTGCATGAGGACAGAAATTCTGTCTTGTTCTCTGATGTCTCCCAGCACCTGTGACATAAAAGGCACCCAGTGACTACTCTGGATAAGGACAATGAAAGTTGACACACACGGTGGCAAGAGAAGTGTTATTTGTTCTCCACACTTCTCTAGGTTTCCTCAATATTCCACAAGAAACATCCATGTCCCTGCAGTCATTAAATCAATAAATGTCCTACTTGGTCGTCATGGTGTGGCCCTAAAGTCACCACCTCCATCGAGTCTTCTATGTGTCCCTACTCTCCAGCCTTCTTCCTCTGAGCTCCACCAGCAAAGGCACAGAGCTAATGTCCCCTTGAAACAGAGATGGTCAAGTCTGTATTTCATCAAATCTGCTAGATCCAAGGAGTTCAACCACAAAGGCGTGCCAATGAGTCCTACTTAAGTCCTTTTACTTAAAAACTGTAACTCCACTTCTGACAAGTTCACCACTGCATGTTGGGCTAAGAACTCAAAGTGCCAGTACTTGCTGAAGTAGCCATGCATTTTCCCCCAGATAAAGGCAAGTGTAAACACCGCCTACAAAGCTGGCAGCACGAAACTGAGGGTATACTCAACTTCATTGACCAGGCATGCTTAAATAATGCTTTTTTACTGGGGGGGGGGGAAGTATTGTTGGATGTGAGTTCCGATTTATACCATCAACTATCAATGAATTCATATCACATATAAAACAATAAATGCCCATGGTAATCACTTCATTTTCCAAAGGTCTTCTCATGTATCATCTTATCAAATCTCCTGAACTACTCAGTAAGCTGGTTTTTCTTATGATTCCTAAGAAGAAGCTGAAGAAACTAAAGCACAGAGAGGCAAGAGGACTTCTGAAATGTCACAAGTCATGTAGATAAACAGAGGTGACGTCGGGCTTCAAACTCAGAGCCTGTGCTTAGTTAAAGGACATAATCTCTATTTATGAAAGTTGGGAGTCAGGCAGCAAGGATGTCCCAGCAACAGAGACGTTATGATAAGCCGCCACAAAACGTGCCATGGCTGGCTGAATATGAACTAAAGGAGCACCTAGGCTGTGAAATTGTGCTCCTGGCTTTGCCTAAGAACATTATTGTTTGACAAGTGCTGCCCAGTGAACTGGTAGATGGAAAGGCTTTTCCGCTGGCCTGAAACTAATGCAGCCCTCATAAGTAAATAGCACTCATCTGTGGCAAGCACAGATAAATCCCAAGTTCCGGCTGTCCTCTGCAAGGGCTCATGGAGGTGTCCTGATGCTCCGTTAGTCCAATTCATCATCCCAGAGAGATGGTTAGAAGGTGCACTCAGCGCTAGGCAAGATCTTGACACAGGCTCAGGCAGCAGAGACCAGGGGGACCCAGGATTTGACAAAGAACAAGGACTGAGGAGCACAGACTTCCATGACGGGATTCTCGACATGCAGCCACCTGAGGCCCCTCAGCCCAAGGGTGAATGGCAAGAGCTAACCCAAATGAATCTTAATACGTTTGCTTAAAGAAATTTAGCTCAGTAGGGTAAATCAGGTAGGGAAACCAAACAAGAGAGTATGGACTCAGAAACAAACTGAGGGTCTTGAAGGGAGGGGGTAGGGGGATGGGAGAGCCTGGTGGTGGGTACTGAGGACACGTATTGCATGGAGCACTGGGTGTGGGGCATAAACAATGAATCTTAGAACACTGAAAATTAATTAATTAATTAAAAAAAATAATGAGGCAGATTTAAAAAAATTTAGCTTGAGTGAACCTCAAGGCAAAAAAAAAAAAAGAGACAAGAATGTGTGTGTGTGTATATATATAAAACTTCCGTTATCCGTACGACATATCTCTGTACATACCTATATACATATTTATGCATGATATACATATAATGCATATGTATAAATATGTACATACACACATATAAATCTGTGTCAGATTATATCTAAAGGGTCAGCAGAAGCCTTCAGTTGCTATGTGCACACTTCATTTTAATAAAAATAGAGCAAGACTATGAATTGAAAAAAGTATAGCTAGAACCTGTAAGGGCAGACAACAGACAAACTCTCATCGGGGAAGGAAATGCAATGTACACATATGATTAAGAGACCATACTTTAATGAGGTCCACAGAATGGCCTCTAGGGCCAGTCTGACCTGGCCCCAACCTCCTATCTCCTACTCACTAGCTAGGAAACTTGGGAAAAGTCACTTAAGTGCCAGCTCTCAAGCAAAGAGAGCTGTTTTAAAAATCACAAGACCTGGGCACCTGGGTGGCTCAGTTAGTTGAGCGGCTGCTTTTGGCTCAGGTCATGATTCTGGAGACCGGGGATCAAGTCCCACATCAGGATTCCTGCTCCATGGGAAGCCTGCTTCTCCCTCTCTCAGTCCCTCTGCTTGTGTTCCCTCTCTAGCTATGTTTCTCTCTGTCAAATAATAAAATCTTAAAAAAAAAAAATCACAAGACCCAGTGTATGTAAGATACCCTTTCACAGTGCTGTGCATATAATGAGACTTGGTCAATGTCACTGCCTTCTCTCACTGCGGTGGGCTGATTGTAGCCCATTCTCAGTGAAGGCCACCCTTCTGCTTCAGACATGAGAATGGGGCTCCCCCAGAGCTCCTGTGGAGTCCATAGACATAGTGTGACACATTTACTTGGACTTCTGTTACTAATTCAATTCCCAGTGAGATCAAAAACTCCAGTCCTCTGAAATTTAGCTCATGTTATGATACATGATGGTGCTTCATGGTAAACATTCCATGTGCACCTGAAAAATAAGAATATTCTTCTGCTGGGTATGGTGTTCTATACAAACCAGCTCTGTCAAGTTGGCTGTATTCTCTTTTCTTATTTGACTATTCTGTCAACTATTAAGGGAGTAGTGGTGAGATTTACAGCTACAATGAAGAATCTGTTAATTTCTCCATTCAGTTATCTGTTTTTGTTCCACTATGCTGAAGCTATGTTATTAGGCACACACCCACGTTCATGATTGTTAGATATTCTGAGTAAATTGATCCTTTTCTTTATTATGAGATGTCCCTCTTTATCTCACATAATACTCCTTTTCTGGAGCTCCACTCTGTCTGATATTATCACTCCAGTTCTCTTATGCTTATTTTTTGCATGGTACCTGCTTCGCCATGCTTTTACTTTCACCGTATCTGTCCCTCTATACTTCAAGTAGGGTTCTTGCACACAGGAATTAGTGGCCTCCCCTTTCTACCTGACAGTCTCTGCCTTTTCTAGGAATATTTAATTGAATTATACTCAATGTCATCACCGATATAGGTGGGACTGAGGTCTGGCACATTTCTATTTGTTTTCTGTTCTACCTATTCTTTACTATTCTCAATCTCCTTTCTTTCCTTCTTTGGAGTTAAATCAATTTTTTATCATAGCATTTTAATTCTTCTGGCTATCTTTGTTTTATCTTTTGCTTTACTTTTATTAGTGACTGATACCATGGTTATAATATATACCCTTAATTTATAACATATTACATACTACATAATTAATGTAAGAAACAAAATAATTCAGGGTGCCTGGGTGGTTCAGTTGATTAAGCATCTGCATGCAGCTCAAATCATGATACAGGGGTCCTGGGATGGAGCCCTGCATTGAGCTCCTTGCTTAGCTGGGAGTCTGCTTCTCTTTCTCTCTCTCTCTCTCTCTCTGTCTCTCAAAAAGATTTATTTAAAACATTTTTTAAAAACTAAAAATTTAGAAAAAGAAACTATTTACCTCCTGCTGCATTCTGTTCCTATGGGCCTTTGTTGAAGTTCATATACATGAAAATATAGACACAGTACACTGAATATAGTACATATGTAAATACGTGTTATATATACTATAGTCTACACACATTATAAATCAAATACAGGAGTTTACCTTTTGTTTCAAAGAACCATATGTCTTTTAAATAAAGCAAGAGAAGAAACATACATCAACAGTCCTATAAAATATACCATCCTTTGCTACAGATGTGTGTTGTCATCCATGCTCAGAATAAAGAACTTTCTTTAGCATATCCTGTGGTGCAGTACTGCTGACAAATTTTCTGCTTTTACTCAACTGAAAGCACATATTTTATTTTTCACAGCGTACTTTTGCCAGATATAGATTTAAGAGAT
The DNA here is from genome assembly GCA_004023965.1 of Spilogale gracilis. Lineage (NCBI taxonomy): Eukaryota > Metazoa > Chordata > Mammalia > Carnivora > Mephitidae > Spilogale > Spilogale gracilis. The sequence goes on along the minus strand of PITA01006471.1, from coordinate 22,332 downwards.
GACAGATCATTTTAAAGTTTTGTTTTGTTTTGTTAGTATTTTAGAGGTTATTCCATTGTCAACTGGTCTCCATTATTTCCAGTTTTTTAGTTTCATTTTTGGGATCATTATTCTGTGTGTAATGTCTCTTTCCCTCTCCCCCAGCTTTTCAAGATTTCTCTTTGTTTTGTTTTTTTTTTTTTAAGATTTTATTTATTTGACAGAGAGAAACACAGCCAGAGAGGGAACACAAGCAGGGGGAGTGAGAGAGGGAGAAGCAGGCTTCCCGCTGAGCAGGGAGCCCGATGCAGGACTCGATCCCGGATCTCCGGGATCATGACCTGAGCCGAAAGCAGTCGCTCAACCAACTGAGCCACCCAGGCGCCCCTCTCTTTGGTTTTTAATACATTGACTGTAATGTGCCTAAGGGTACCTGTCTTTGTATTTATCCTGCTTTGAGCTTGCAAAGTTGCTCTACCCTTAAGTTGATTTTTTTTCACCATTTTGAGAAATGTTAGACCATTATTTCCTCAAATATTTTTTCTGCCCGATTCTCCCTCTTCTCTCTCCTTCTGAAATTCCAAATACATATATATTAGACCACTTTATATTATCCACTGGTCCCTGATGTTCGGTTAAGTTTTTTATAACTGAGGAACTTTTTTATTGACCTAACTTTAGATTCACTGGATACTTCTTCTGCCATTTCCAATGTGCTGTTAACACAATCTAGTCAACTTTTCATTTCAGATACATTTCAATGTTAGAATCTGGACTTTTAAAGGAGTTTCACTTATCTGCTTAGATTCTTAGATCTGTTTATTCATTAAGATTGCCTTGTCCTTTAACTGTTTGAATTACACACACGCGTGCGGGCACACACACACACACCCGTTTGCTTTAAATGTACTAATTCCAATATCTGAATCATCTCAGAGTCAGTTTCCTTTAACTGCTTTGTCTCTTAACAGTAGCTCACACATTCCTTTTCTTATAATAATCTTTATTGTATTGTAATTGTATAGGATATATTATAGATGATCTCAATTCCTTGATTTCTTTTTGGAAATATTTTATATTCTAGCAGTCAAGTAATTTGGTTAGACTCAAACTCCAAATTCAGCTTCCCCTACAAAGGCTAACAGCTAAAACTTGTCAATTCCTTTAGCCTTTAATCAGTTACTTTTTGCTGGGAACCTGGAATCTCCCCCATTCATGTAAGCTCAGAATCTAGCCAATGATTTGGACAAAATTTAAAATTCATAGTCCCCATTCATAGTTCCCATTTTGTGTTTCCCTCCTTTCTGGAATTCCCTCCCTCACTTTCCAGGTGTTCTGGTCCCCAACTTCCCAACTCGCTAGTAGCACAGTTTTTTGCTTTATTTTTAACCACCCCAAGCTCCAATAACTATAAAGAGAACCTCAAGTAAAAAGCCATATACATACAACTTTTATCAAGTACAATTCTCTTGCTTCAAGAACCAATTTCCTGGTCGTCTCCACTGACACACCTAAACCACTGGGTCTTCTCCTCAGAGAGAGGAGATTTCTTTACCAGTCGAAGACTGAGGTCTTGATAAAGGAAAATGCTCATCCTTAGCAAAACAGGAAGAAAGAGACCTACCCTTGAGAATTCCAGTCCCTTCACTGACCCTTTGTTCTTGTAGCCATGCCACCTCTGGACTCTCAGCCTTGAACCCCTTCCTCTGGAAGGCTCGAGTCTTCCCAGGGGAATTAATTTCCCTCCTCAACACAGAAGGACGGCTCCTCTCTACTCATGTTCTCGGGCTCTGCTCCTGGCTTATGAGAGAGCAGCTTTCTAAAACTGCTCATGGCTGCCCACAACCTATTAGGGACTGTTGTCACTAAACGCAATTTATCAACCAAGAGGCACCTGTGAGAATCCTACTATGTGTACCTGGGGCGGTCACAGGAAGCACTGTTTGGAGCAGGAGTGTATGGGGTGATGTTCCCTGCCAACACCAGTGGTGAACTCCTTCAGAAACAAGAGTAACTCCACACAAACATCTCTTCCAGCTCCACCATCAGTTTCCCCGGTCTATTCTGGAACAACAGTAAATACTAAAGCAGTACCTCATGTCTTTTTTCTTGAGTATGAACTGGCTGAGGCCATTAGGCATTTTTGTTCTCTGCTTGTTCTCATTTTGGCAAGCACTATCCAGGCCACAAAAGGAAGAAGAATCACACAATTTAGTGAACTTCGTTTGGCAAAGTAATTCTTTGCCTTACACTATGTCCTGTAAGAAGAGACAATCTAGAGAATAAAAGGTATCAGTCTCTCTAGTCTGTATTTTGACAAGTCCAGATTCATGCAGTTTCCCCAAACAGCATAGTTTCAGACTCACAGGTGAATAAATGCTGAGAAGACGCAAAGGGCTCTAAGTATGCTGGATGACATCCAAGAGCACACTGCAGGTGGCCCACAATGCTGAGGGTCAGATAGTTCTAGAATGCTATAAAATGGCATTGTCTCTTGAAGGGGAATCTTACAAATGGCCTAAACTTACTAAGCACATAGTGTTGCAGGACCTATAAACAGACTAACATAAATTCACACTGGCTTCATGGAAATAGGACTTGCTAGAATCAGAATGTCAAGGCAGAGAAGAAAAATCAAGTTGTTTTTTTTTTTTTTAAAGATTTTATTTATTCATTTGACAGAGAGAGAGATCACAAGTAGGTAGAGAGGCAGGCAGAGAGAAAGGAGGAAGCAGGCTCCCTGCTGAGCAGAAAGCCCGATGCGGGCCTCAATCCCAGGACCCTGAGATCCTGACCTGAGCTGAAGGCAGAGGCTTTAACCCACTGAGCCACCCAGGTGCCCCCAAGTTTGATTTCAGTAGTTCTGACCCAGTAAATTATGGGAGAGTGTGCATATTACAGAGGACCCCCTTCATTTTACAGAGGGAGTTAACCTTGAGGCCCTTTTAAAATCCATTTTAGATGCCATTGAAAGTCCAACTGAACTGTATGTTGTCTCCAAAGAAAAAAAAGTACATATCCATATACATGCATTACAAATGAGAAACTTCCTCTAAAGTGTCCAGGGACCTTCACATCCATCTGAAGTTCATGGCTCAAGGTTAAAGAACTCCATAATGCATCTCGTTTCCCACCTCATCACCCCATCCTGGCGCATAACAATGGGGAAATGATAAAGTTAGGCTTGTTCCAGCCACTTTCACCATTCTGTTTTCAGAATCATTAGCAGGTCCAAGGTTGGTACAAGCTAGGTGCTTAATAAAGACAAGTGGTTGAAAATACTGTTATTTTACCAGAAAACAGAAATTTCAAACAAGGAAGCAAAGAACAAAATTTAAAACACCGAAAAGCCTTTACCTACTAAAAACAGCAAAGACAGCATTGCTGATAATAAAAGATTACTTAAGTATTTTTATCCATGAGAAACTAGGTTTTGGTGATCGAAGGCTTGAATCCACACCCAACACACAGCACATCTGTCAATAAACCCCTGTTAGCAACAATACAGAAGGCCTGGTGCAGGCTTCCCAGTGCTCCAGTTTCCTCAGCCTTCCAGAAGTTCTCAAAGGGAAGACCCAGGCTCCACCAAGTTTAACAGTCTTAAGTACCCCCAGAGAGAGATAAGCCTCACTGGGCAGGGCTGGGGCACAGGACCTGCAGAATAGGCTGGACAGGCAGAGAATTTCTGGAGTGGCCGGAAATGATGTAGCTTATGTAAGTATGCTGCTAGTCACCAGCAGGCTGACCCTCAAACTGGTGAGTGAGCATGGTGTCTGGGTCCACCGAGGAGCAGGTCCACGTGTTGCCATGGGCCCGGGAGTCTTCCCAGTGCCAATACCAGCAGGATCGCCTCCTCCCAGAGAAGAGGGGGGTGATGCTGACCAGGCTCTGGCGTGGCTGGATGGGTGACTTCCGCAAGTGACTTGACCTTTCTGGACCCCGCTACCCAACTGCCGGTGGGGGCTAGGCGTTCATCTACCTCACATGGTTGTCGGGGGACCTGTTAGCTTCCCATGGCTGCTGTCACACACTCTCACAAACCAGGCAGTTTCAAACCAGAGGAACTTATTGTCTCACAGATTTGGAGGCTAGATGTCCAAAATCATGGCGCTGACAGGGTCATGCTCCCTGCTGAAACCTGCCAAGAATCCTTCTCTGCCTCTTCTGGTAGTTGCCAGAAACACACGGCATTCTTTGGCTCATAGCCGTAACCTTTCTATCACCATTTCTGCCAGCATTCTCCCTCACATGCCATGTCTTTGTGTCTCTTATAAGAACGTAAGTTCACTCTAACAACCTAAGGTTACCTGGACTCCATGTGCAGAAAACACTATTTCTGAATCAGGTCACACATACATGTATCAGGGGTTAAGACTTCAACATAGCATCTGGAGGCCATGATTCAACATCTAGCAAGGAGGTTCGGTGAGACAGGGGCTGGCTGTCTTCACACGGTACCTGGCCATGCGAAGTGTTCCATCAATGAGCGGCTCTGCGGACTTTTATCAGGAACACAGACAGGTTTCAGGACGACCACTCCCATCATCGACAGCACTCCAGAGTCCCTGGGACTCAAGGCAGGCACGCCGAGAAGGTGGTGAGCCTCAGGACCCCACCTCATCCATGTTCCTTCCACAGCCCTGGGATGGGCCCAGCCCTATGCTGGCCAAGAAGATTCTACAGTGAAGTAAACCTTGCTAAGAGATGGTTCAAAAGAGCGTGGGGAGGATACTGAAAAGTCACGGCCTGTGCACACCTCCTGTCTCGATTCTGAACCCTTCTTTCTTTCAATTGCCACTTCCTGAGTGCAATGCCACCCTCTCCTGGAACCTACCCTTCTACTTTGGACCGAAAGAAAGATAAGAGAACCTCTATCAGCTAAATAGCCAATCTTGTATTAAGCTGGTTTACACCGTGGGCACCAATCGTCCTTCTGGCAAAGCAGGATCTCTGATCTTGTGGGTTTGCTTTTTAAAGCCTGCACTTGAGGTGCCTTGGTGGCTCCGTGGGTTAAGCATCTGCCTTCCGCTCAGGTCACGATCCCAGCATCTGGGGATCAAGCCCCACATCCAGCTCCCTCCTCTTCAGGGAGCCTGTTTGTCCATATATCTGGTCCTCCACCCCTGCTTGTGTGCTCTCTCCCTCAAATAAATAAAATCTTAAAAAAAAATAAAATAAAAGCCTGCACTTCCTGCTTGCAACCTGGAATAAGCTTAGCAGATTTTGGTAGACTGTCTCCTGTACTGCAATCCCTAAGACCCAAATAAACACATTTGGGTTCTCTGCAGCCTCTTTTTCTTGGTCGACATGGCTCACGGGATACGTGTCAGCATACAAGGTGAAGGAAGGTCTTTTACTCACACTCAGTTACGATCTCCTTCCCTTCTACACTACATCCCTCTTTGTCCCATTCCACTTGCTCCAGTTAGCCAGGCAGGCCAGGTAAGAGGAGCCAGATGGAGACACATGGAGGCAGGAGGACGATGATGTGTGTGGGCACAGCCCAGGTGCAGGGAAAGTTATCGCTGGCTCTCATGGTCTGGGAATGGCTTTCATCAGTGTTTCCATTCACCTGTTATCATGGTAACACAGAGCTGGGCGAGAAGTCAAGTAAAGATAGAGGTACAGTGCCTAGCACCGGAACCGTCTGAGGGAAGAAGAACCAGATTCTGAAACCTCTGGAGAGACACTCTGGGCTGTGGAACCATCCTCCAGCTACCAGCCAAGTAAAACACTGCTTTTTCTGTCCGGATCAGAAGTTCTCTCCCAAAAGGTGGATCCTGGATGATGCAGCATACACAATTACAAATGTACAAGTTTCATCCCTTTATTTCTTGGTGGAAGTCAGGTGATGCAGAATTAATGAGAATCCCCATGCTCGAGGGGTACAACATTACGAACAGTGAGTACGTCTGTGTAAGTAGTAGCATGCTGTTCATGTCTTCTGCCTTGACATGATCATCTTTTTTTTGGTTGTTGAGTTTGAGTTCTTTATAGATCTTGGATATCAGCCCTTTGTCTGTAGTATCATTTGGGAATATCTTCTTCCATTCTGTGGGTTGCCTCTTTGTTTTGTTGACTGTTTCCTTTGCTGTGCAGAATATTTTTATTTTGATGAAGTCCCAAAAGTTCATTTTCGCTTTTGCTACCTTTGTCTTTGGAGACGTGTCTTGAAAGAAGTTGCTGTGGCCAGTGTCAAAGAAATTACTGCCTATGTTCTCCTCTAGGATTTTGATGGATTCCTGCCTCCCATTGAGGTCTTTCATCCATTTTGACTCTACTGTGTGTATAGTATAAGAGAATGGCCAAGTTTCATTCTTCTATGCAAAGCTGTCCAGCTTTCCCAGCATCATTTATTGAAGAGACTGTCTTTTTTCCACAGGATGTTTTTTCCTGCTCTGTCGAAGATCATTTGATCATAGAGTTGAGGGTCCATATCTGACCTCTCTGCTCTGTTCCATTGGTCTGTGTGTCTGTTTTTGTGCCAGTACCATGCTGTCTTGGTGATCACATCTTTGTAATAAAGCTTGAAATCAGGCAACATGGTGATGCCCCCAGCTTTGTCTTTTTCAACATTTCCTTGGCCATTCGGGGGCTTTTCTGGTTCCATACAAATTTTAGAATTGTTTGTTCCAGCACTTTGAAAAATGCCGGCAGAATTTTGATCCGGATGGCACTGAAAGTACAGATTGCTCCGGGCAGCACAGACATTTTAACAATGTTTATTCTTCCATCCATGAGCATGGAATGTTTTTCCATTTTTTTGTGCCTTCCTCAATTTCTTTCATGAGCGTTCTGTAGTTCAAGTAAAGATCCTTTATCTCTTTGGTTAGGTTTATTCCAAGGTATCTTATGGTTTTGGGTGCTATAGTAAATGGAATTGATTCCCTAAAGTGAAGTTAGAGACTCAATTCCATTTACTATAGCACTTCTCCAAAGAAGATATACAAATGGCTAGCAATCACATGAAAACATGTTCACCATCATTAGCCATCAGGGAAATTCAAATCAAAACCACATTGAGATACTACCTTAACACCAGTTAGAATGGCAAAGATTAACACGACAGGAAACAACAAATGTTGGAGTGGATGTGGAGAAAGGGGAACCCTCTTACACTGTTGGTGGGAATGCAAGTTGGTGCAGCCACTTTGGAAAACAATGTGGAGATTCCGCAAAAAATTAAAAAATAGAGCTTATGACCTTGCAACTGCACCACTGTGTATTACCCCAAAGATACAGATGTAGTGAAAAGAAGGGCCATATGTATCCCAATGTTCATAGCAGCAATGGCCACAATTGCCAAACTGTGGAAAGATCCGAGATGCCCTTCAACAGACGAATGGATATAGAAGATATGGTTTATATATACAATGGAATATTACTCATCCCTGAGAAATGATGAATACCTAACTTTTCTATCAACATGGATGGGACTGGAGGAGATTATGCTGAGTGAAATAAGTCAAGCAAGAGAAAGTCAATTATCATATGGTTTCACTTACTTGTGGAGCATAACATGGAGGACATTAGGAGAAGGAGAGTAAAAGTGAATTGGGGGAAATCGGTGGGGAGACGAACCATGAGAAAGTATGACTCTGAGAAACAAACTGAGGGTTTTGGAAGGGAGGGAGGTGGGGGGATGGGTAAGCCTGTTGGTGGGTATTAAAGTGGTGAGCACTTATTGCATGGAGCATTGGGTGTGGTACATAAACAATCTCGGAACACTGGAAAAATAAAATTAAATTTAAAAAAATGAAAGAGAAACAGGAAACTTAAAAAAAAGTAGTATATTGTGTGCCTCCGATCATCAAAAATAAAACAGATTTCATGAGCCATGCTAGAGGAAAGACTGACTTATCTTTCTAATCTCTCTGTAGAAAATATTACAAAATTACCATCACATAACGTGATAGCAGAAAAGAATGCAACAGAAAACATCCAAGGGAAAATGTATTATAGAGGTGTGTCAGGCCATTCATTTACAATAGAAATCTGTTGTTTTCTGTACTGGGGCATGGCTGTAATGTGCATCAGCTTTGTACAATGTGTAATTTTTTGATGGTTTATTTTTCACCCTGAACCAGATAATTTTACTGCTAATCTGGCCCAGGTCATTTTGTGGTGTTTGTCCAAGGAGAAGCCCCTACACCGTATAAGTTTCTGGCCCCAGAAAACCTAGGTCCCACCGATGCCTGTGCTGCCATCAATCACTGAGCTGACATTCTCGGGAGAACCCAGCAGTCTTGGAATAGACTGTGCACATCCACAGCATCCTCAGGCGAAACCACTCAGGGGTCAAGACAGATCCCCTGTGTGTCTAACTCCCTTGGCCATAGTTTAAATCTTCGAGCCTCAATTTTCTCAGCTGTAAAATGGAAAGAGATTATATGGCAGTTGAGACATTCAGTCCCAAGTAAATTGCTTTTCCAAGTACCATGCTAGGAACCAGAGACACGTCCATGAGCAAGCAGGAACATAAGGTCCTTACTGTCACAAGGCAAAGAGACCAGAGTGGAAGTGGGCCTTTGTTATCGGAGGGACTCATCCACTTAACCACTACCTGTGAAATCTTTTCCTCACAACCAAAAACAGAGCCAAGGTGCCCTTCAACAGATGAATGGATAAAGAAGATGTGGTCCATATATACAATGGAATACTACACCTCCATCAGAAAGGATGAATATCCAACTTTTGTAGCAACATGGTCTGCATTGGAAGAGATTATGCTGAGTGAAAAAAGCCAAGTAGAAAAAGTCAAGTATCACATGGTTTCACTTACTTGTGGTGCATAAGGGGTAATATGGAGGACAGTAGGAGAAGGAAAGGAATGGAAAGTAGGGTAATTCAGGGAGGGAAACGAAACATGAGAGACTTTGGACACAGAAACAAACTGAGGGACTTGGAGGGAGGGGGTGGGGGGATGGGAGAGCCTGGTGGTGGGTACTGAGGGCACCTATTGCATGGAGCACTGGGGGGCATGGGCAATGAATCTTGGAACACTGAAAAAATAAAATAAATTTAAAGTCAAAACAAAAACAAAAGCAGACATTCCCGCAAGCCTCGATGGTCCCGTTTGGATATGCATCTTCTTTTCTCCAGTTGCTGCTTGTGTTCCCAGGGCGGGGAGAACACCCACACTGCAGAGCTGACCGTCTCCGCACAGGCTTGGGCTGACTGAACCCTGTACTAGGCATTTACTCTGGGGCCTCTCCCGCACCCCCCCAAAAGAGCGTGTGTTTTGGTCAACAGGTTTTTCTCAATGTGCTCAACACCTGTCATGGTTGCCGAAAAGGGTGTGGCAAAGGAAGAATCTGCCTGATGAAGAGAAAAACCTCCGTTTCATATGTGAAAACGTACAGGACACAGTGAACACAGATGAGCAGACCCTCCGGGATTCCTGACCACCTGGAGGTCCTCGGGAGGACACCATCATGAAGAGGGCTGCAGTCCGCACAGCTGCACCCGCAGCACCGCCCTCCCCCCCCCCCCCAGGAACTGGAGTAAGACAGCACAGTGACCGGTGTGAGCTCTCGGGCTTGCCTTGCAGGGGTGGGGGGCGCCCCCTATGAAGGCCATGCCCCAGCGCAGGAGGGGCTCAGGGAATGCCACCATGCCCAGTGCTGATCCCAGGAGCCCTTTTCTCTCCAGAACATATCCCCCACTGAAATACAGTGCGTTTATATTATAACATAATGAGACAAGTGTTTGGAAGCAACAGAATGCAGACTGAGGGGCCCTGCGGCTTGTATGACAATCCACAGGAAGTGTTGAGCACAGTGCCTGGTAGTTAGTAAATAAATGCTCAAGGAGCAGCGGTGTTAGCTTCCTTCTTATCCCCATGGCCCAGCTGGAGAGCAGAGCAGGGGCGATGGCCTCCCGGTCTTTGTACCCCCAGGGGTACTTGGTGCCAGCGCAAGTTATCCTACCGTGCTGGGAAGACAGCACCTGATTAATTCAACCCACACTTCCCCAATACACGGAAACAACACTTGGGAGGGCGCCTGGGTGACTCAGCCGGTTAGGCATCTACCTTCGGCTCAGCTCATGATCTCTGGGTCCTGAGACTAAGCTCTGTGTAGGGCTCCCTGCTCCAACAGGAGCCTGCTTCTCCCTCTGCCCCTCTACCCACTCATGCATGCTCTCTCCCGCTCACTCACTTGCTGTCACTCTCAAAAGAAAGAATAAAATATTTAAAAAGAAAAACATAATACTTGGGACAAAGGTACCCAATTCCCATCTTGCCAGCCACTTGCCTGTTTGAGATCAGAGCAATTCCTTGCTCTTTCTCTGCTCTGTATAGAAGGAAAAGACATTGCTTGACCTTTGACCTCTGGCTGCCACAAGGTCATCCTTTCCATCAGGAGGCACAGGTGGGGTGATGAAGAGCAGGGAGAAGTCAGGGTGTTCCACCCCACTTCCCATGCCTCCAGAGGCATCTCAGCCGTTACTGTGTCTTCCGTGGCCCAGCTCCTGTGGACAGTCATCCTTGGGCAGCACAGCCCTCGCCAAGGTCTGGGCTCAGGCCAGAGGGTCCCAGCTCCTGACGCCTGCACCATCTCTCTTCCCAGGTGCCCCCAGAGCTGGAGTGAAACAGTTTTCCCTTTCCTCAGCTCTTCCCTCCCCTGTGTAAACAACGCTCTGTATTCGCCCTTCTCTGGTGAAAACACTTAGAGTGGTTTCTATTCTCCTAACCAGACCCTGACCGATACACAGGAAAAAAGAATTTTTACAGTCAATGGGGCACTCAGCAGCCACTAGGAACGATGATGCACAGCTCAGTGTACTGACAGCGAGAGGAGACTGAGGGCTGAGGGTAGGACAATATGAGGACCATGGAACAGCATTATATTCAGAAAAAAGACAACATTAAAAGATACGTTTATATATGCACTTACAAAATGGCTGTAGAAATATACATTAGTTTTGATTTGCATTCTCTCCAGATGGTGAGATTACGGATTTTTTTTGTTAATTCTTTGTGCTTTTCTGAAAAGTGTGTCTTTTGTCTTCAGTAGGAATTACTGTTCTATTAGAACACTAAAAATGCTAATTCCATTTTGGTGAAAAACACCAGAAAAATAAAGGAGAGAGCTCTTCAGAAAGAAGTGAAGGGACACGTATTTGATCGGCATCCCTCTGTGTCCTCTGCACAGCTCAGGGACTCCTGGTGGGGAAGGCCTTCCAAACCCGCTCCCGGCAACGGGTGGGGGGAGACACGGGTGGCAGGGAAGCCCGAAGACAGCACAGGTGAGGACAAGGAAGGACACCAGAGTCTCAAGAATTCCCGCTCGGGTAGCAGGCCCCAGGAAGCGCTCTGAGGGGCCCTCCTGGTCACTCCAGACTGGTTCTGAGGACTCTCCGTAACCACGGCTTCTCCACCACTCCCCCAGCTCTCTCAGCTCCCTCGTGGGAACGCAAACACCTCCTCCGGAAGCCTTCTGGCTCTTCTCAGCCAGCTGCTCTTTTCCCCAAAGTGCCGCTGCTTTTCTTTTTCTTCTCCGCACAAGGAGACAGCACCACCCAAGTGCCTTCTCAGCACGCGGATCCTCTGCCCCGTGGAGCATGCTATGGTGTCATTCCCACGGACTGTCATCATTTGTTTATGAAAAGCTCAAAAGGAGTCCAAACTCTGGTTTTGCCATTTACAATCACCTGCGTGTCCTCTGGCAGATTACCTTTCTTCACTCAACTCTGAGTTAAGGCTACGGACACTTATCATACAGGATCAGACGATGGTGAAAAGGGAAAATCCAGGGGAACTATGTAGCACATGCCAAGCAGTGGGGTCTCCAAGAGTGGGACCCCCACACCATTCACACACAGGTCCAGCCTCCACACGAGGCGCTTACACAGCAAAAGGCATTCTGGGAAGAGCTGTTGTTCAAGGTCGCTTCTTTACACACAGATGTCACTCACTTAGTCATCAGAGAACACTCCTGTGAAAAGGCCTGCGTCTCTGCACGGTAACACCAGACACGCAGAAACATAGAAGCCACCGGGACCTTGGAGCCAGGGACCTGTGTTTTGAAATCAGGTTGTACCCTGAGGAGCTGTGTTCCCCAGGCAAGTCACTGAACCTCTCTGAGCCATTTCTGCACAATGGAAATGATACCGCCTTCCTAAAACAGACTGTTCTAAGGATTAAATGAGAAAATGCAGATGAAGTACTTAACCCCGGTCTCAGCATGAAGGACTGAGGAGTCCCCTCTGTCGCTCCCACTGATACAAATGCTACCAAGTCTTCCCTCAGTTCATGAAAAAAGCAAGCAAATCTTGCTACAATTCTAAGCAGCACAGCATAAATGCCATTGAGGTGAGACCACACCAGTGTCACTACCATTTAGGAATTTTGTATGAGTCTGCTGGCTTATTAACCATAAGAAGCAATTTCCCAGGGGAAATTCAAGTTAAAATAATTGTTTTGAACAGGGTAGATCCACACAGCAGAATAATTAATCATCAAAACCCTAACACGCACTTGATAAGCGGGCCTCCAGTGACGAAAGGAGAATTTGCACAGAAGTCTACAGCTGTGTCGTCTAACAATTCATCAGCATTTCCCCTGTCTCTGCCCTGCTTCCCTCCACGGTGGTGGGAATGTGTGCCCGAGAGGATGGGCCTTCCTCATTCATCACCAGCAGAGCCGCTGGAGTTTAATGAGTTTATTAATGAATTAAAAATTTGGTGAACATTTACCGGTTATTTTCTACTGAGTTATGTCCGTGAAATACTGCGAAAGCAACCCTGGAAATGGGAGGCAGGGAGGCTGGATGGGAACACAGACGCAGGTAAGGCACAAGCTTTAAAATCCATTTGGCATGTATTAGAAGTTAACAGGATTGCTCTGTTCCCAAACACAGACACTCCTCAAAAGAGGACAGGCCTCGGGAACCCTCCTCTTATTGAAGAGCAAACTTCCCACAAGCTGGTCTAGAAATCTATGCCATTTTCATCTTAAAAAGCACACACCTCAAAGTGCGTACTAATCTCTCAGGCCTACAAGATAGAGCCTCTGGTGTTGGTTTAATAAACATAACTAACCCATGAGGGACAAATTCAAAGTCACTTCTTTTTCCCATTAGCTTCAGATGTCATGGTTTTCTCCTGAGCAGAGCTAAAAGACTGCAGAGGAAGATGGCAGAAAATTCTTTAAGTACTTACTGTGGGTTAAGCACCACCCTTGACTCTCGATTTTTCTTTTGTGGGGGAGGAGGACTTGAGGAGAGAAAGGTGACTCCAAATTGAGGTCTATTCCTCAGCCCCTTGCTAATGGCTGGTTTTCAGTCCTGACTGTATATGAAAAGCGCCTGGAGAGTATTAAAAATACTAATACCTTAGATTCTTTACAAAGGATGTTTTCTTTGATAAAGACAACATGCTGGACGAACAGATAAGGTCCCTCCCACTCTGCTGCAGAATCTCGGGTTCGTCACCTGCGAACACCAGTCATTTGTCCAACATACTTTGAAATCAGTTCAAAGCATCCACTCTTCTCTTGAGTCTCATCTTTACACACACCCCCTTGAAATGCCCTTCCCCCATTATCTAAGCAACATGACAGGTACATAAAAAGAAGAAAAACAGTAATCCTCCAAAAAGCGACCTCCAGGAAGAGCCCCTCTAACATTTCAACATCTGCCTCGTCAGTCTTTTCCTCGACGTGTTTTCAATTACCACAGAACAGGATAATTCTGCACCCACTCTTTTGTAACCTGCTTTTTACACTAATCAAGCACGGACTCTGTCCCCCCCCCATGTCCTTAAATATTCTACAGCATCATTATAGTAGCTGCTAGTATGGCAGCATCTGCCTGTGCCCTAATCTACTCAGCTTGTCGGAATTAATTAGATGCTGCTGCTGACAGACGTTACTCTTCCGATACCCAAACCAGAAAGAACAGGTACTCAGGTAGTTGAAAATGTGGAGACCCTTTCATTGCTTGGCAAGTAGCTGGCATTAAAATGCCAGTTCTTGAGGAGACTTCTTTTTCAAAGGGATCCTAGACACTTCTCATTTCAAAAAAAAAAAAGGCCTGGAAAAAGCCCTAGGATATGGCTCAATATTCAGACTCAGCTCCCTTAAATCTCCAGCAGCAGCACTGTGCTCAGAGAGTTCCCAGCAGCCGGCTCAAGGCAGCTTCCAGCACAAGATGGGAAGTGAGGTCAAAGGGTGCCTTGCAGACCCCAAAGACCAGGCTCCAGCCTGGCTCACGCCCTCAGAGAGGCACACGTCCAGTGAGGAAGGAGCCGGATGTTTTATTTCCTTTCTTGTAATCCAAATTCAGAAACTACATTATAAAATCGATGATACCAACAAGTGCCGACGTAGGAGCCCACAGCTGCCCAGAGTCTAGAATGGTTCTGGATTTCTGTGCTCTTTCAGAAGCAACACGCCCCATGCTGCTGGCAGCCTGGGAATGTGGTACAGGCAAAAGCCAAGGAGCCCACGGGGGCTCCAAGTCCTGAGGATCTGAGAAGAAATGATTCCTCTGCTCCAAAACCCGACCCCCATCTTTCTTTCATCCCATCTGATAACTGCCGCACTAAAGGGAGGCTTTAAGAGTAAACGTCCCTGGAGGAGAAATGTCCCCTTGGGGTGGGGAGGATGTGAAGGACAAAGCTACCAGCAGACAGCACGCAACCCAGGCCAGGCCTGCTTCTCCACAGTCAGCTAGATGTAAAAGGCCAATCCAGAGGACATGGGTTCCTGTCCTCCCATGGCAGCACCCCAGATTAACAGCACACTGGACCCAGCAGGGGAATACAGTTCAAGTCCATAAGTGACAGGGGGCGGAGCCTAACTATCCTGGACCTCAACGTTCCCCCACTCTCCATTCCCCACAGGAGCTGAAATGCCCACATGGTCTCTCCTTAAGAACTCAGCGGGAATATGGGAATTTTATTAACTGCAACGCATTATGCTTTTGCAACATTAAAAGGGTAACATGTAAACTAGCCCCTGCTAAACTAGTTGCTTCAATTAGCCCACTGTAGGATGCTACATTGGTCTAGTTGGAAGGAGGGATGAGGTACCCCCCCCCAAAGAGTTAGGCTTTGCTGGGAGGATGAGTTGGAAGACAGCACAGACAGAGCCCAGCCCAGCATCATGCTGCAGAAGGTGCCCCAAGTGGTGATCCTGGGGAATGATCAGAAAGCGGGCTGGAAAGGGGGGTCACCCAGCCAACGCAACAGGCACCAAAACCTCAGAAGAATCAGAGGCTCCAGTTTCTCTTCGATCCCTTCAGAACGAACCTGATCGTCCCTCTTAGCTCCCAGAGCACACTGGCATGTTGCACAAATACTGATGATTCGGGGGAAACCATGCAAGTCCACTTCCATCCACCTCTTGGCCAGGAGTCCACCCTGCCCTTCTCCCAGAGCTGTTCGGGCCCAGGGGCTGCATCCCTGTGGGACAGGAAGAGGAACAATTTTCCTGGCTATTTCCAGTCATTTACTGCAGGGCTCATACATCCTGGGGGCAAGGAAGAGCCCCTCACAAATGTTCCCCAGGGAAGAAAACAGCAGCAGAGTTGACACACGCTCCCCACGGGAAGACGTGGAGCCACCTCTTGGCCTTCCCAGATGCATCCTGCCCCAACCCTCCCACGTGCCACCTCCAGCAAAGGGCAGACCTCCAGCCTGTCTCTCACGGATGGTTCTAGGCCCTGGATCACCTCAGTTCGGTCTGGCCTCCCGCTCTGAGTCTGACCCCTCAAGGCTTCCCTGCCCTGGGGCTCGATTATTTTCATCCTATTTCTGCTTTTCTCCTACAAATCCTGCCATGAGGAGGCCTCTAAGAACGTCTCTGGTGCCCACAGCCTCTGCAGACAAGTGGTGACCACCTCGTTTCCCTCTGCTGGGCTGGAACTATCGCACGAGGCACCCAGTCCTGTCACTGCTTCAGGGCAGGTAAGAGCAAGGAAACATAACTCCCACAGAGGATACTGGGATAATCCC
Organism: Spilogale gracilis; assembly: GCA_004023965.1. Lineage (NCBI taxonomy): Eukaryota > Metazoa > Chordata > Mammalia > Carnivora > Mephitidae > Spilogale > Spilogale gracilis. The sequence continues at coordinate 6,393 of PITA01006471.1, read as the reverse complement.
CTAACTGCCCTGGTACGGTTCAGAGAACTCCAAAACCCAGCCTCCCAACACTCCCACTTGGCATGATGGTAACTGCTCCAGCTTCCCCGGGCTCGATACGCAAGGTCCCAGACAAAGAAGACAGGACTAGAGGGACTTGCCACGGAAGAAACGTGTGTTCAAATCTCCGCTCTGCTCTTCACAAACTTTCTGAGCCCTCCTTTCCCATCTGAACAACAGATATTAAAAAATAAAATGCTTGGGGGATTAAAAAAATAATTAGAAATGCCATATACGAAATACTGAGTACAATGCCTTGAACATACCCTGCTCTCCTTCAAAGGGAGTATTAACATCTGTCACTTGTCTGTTGTTTCTCTCCAGCTAGAACCTCTGGCTAGTGATTTATATGTAGCCTGGCTCTATTTAAAAGGCATATATAGGGGACACCTGGGTGGCTCCATCCGTTAAGTGTCTGCCTTCAGCTCAGGTCATGATCTCCTGGTGCTGGGATCGAGCCCTACACCGGGCTCCCTGTTCAGCAGGGAGTCTGCTTCTCCCTCTCTCTCTCTCTCTCTCTCTCTCTCACTCCTCCCCACCACTCATTCTCTCTGTCTCTCTCAAATAAACAAAATCTTAAAAAGAGAAGAAGAAAAACACAACCAGACATATGTGAACCTCCATGTTTAATGTTCTTAGAGTGCAGGGGCCATGTTTTCCCTCTTGACAACCCTCAGCCCATCTTTTCCCGAGCTCTGTGCCTTACAGCTGCTCCAAGACACTTTGATGTTTTCAAGTGGCTTTGGTGAGGTCAGCAGCATTTAGCACTGTCTGTCCACCCACATGCCCTGGCTGGCTCTCAACACCTGGTAAAAAGAGACGCCTTCAGGAATATGTAGGAAATCTGTGGAACATGCCAAACTTAGCTACTTGAGAAATTCTGGCATGTCTCTGAAATCAGAGCCTTCGTCTCTGTGCTTATCCCTGCTAATCCCATCGGTTCCCTCGTGTCCTCTGTGGGAGTTTATCAGTGACCACAGATAGCTCTGAGAGGACCAGACTATCACATTGGCTAGAGCCAGGGCTATGCCGAGAAGAGCTGCAGCCTTGCTATAAATCCATCCCTCTCCACTAGGAAGCCTTCCAGGATTCACCCTGGACAGAACGTGATGCTCATCACCAGGACCACTCCTCAATTCCTATTCCATGGGGCTAAATTCCGTTCCTCCTGTTGTCCTCATGAGGCTATGAGCAGGGAGCAGTCTTCACTGCTGCACAAGGACAGTATGGGGTAGAGATGGTTGGCAAACATCTACTGAATTATTTTAGCCCTGCAAAGTAGACACTGCTCTGCACCCCTCGTTTTCTACCTGAGAAAACAGAAGCTGAGACAGGCTGAGCACTCCCACCTGGGATTTCCTCTGGAAGCTCTCACACAGAGATCTGTGAGATGACTTCATCTCATTTTATGATTATTTGCTGCCCTTTCTTCTAGACGGTGAAGTCCCTCAGGCCAGACATAGAGTCTGCCCCCTCTCACTGGGTCCAACCCTAACCAGGTGGCTAAGGTAGATTCCCATAAAGATTTGGGGCAAGAATGGAAACAGCTCATCAGTCCCACAGCACTTCTCAGACTTCACAGTCCCAGAGCATCTGGTGAAAAGAAGATTTTGATTCAGAGGGCTGGTGGGGGACAGTGACAGTAAATATTTCTAGTAAGGCCTCCCAGTGACGTCAAAGCTGCTGAGAAGAGGACCCCATTTTGAGCAGTGAGGCAAGAAGTTGGAGTCTCTGCCAGCTAGGACCAATCCTCTTTTCAAAATAAACAACTTTTGGGTGCCTGGGTGGCTCAGTTGGTTAAGCCACTGCCTTTGGCTCAGATCATGATCCTGGAGACCCGGGAGCTGGTCCCACATTGAGCTCCCAGCTCCACGGAGAGTCGGCTTCTCCCTCTGACCTTCTCCCTTCTCATGCTCTCTCTCACTCTCTCTCTCAAATAAATAAAATCTTAAAAAAAAAAAAAAAAAACCAGACAACTTTTGGTTTTCATTCCTAGCCACCTGGAGTTGTCTGTTCTCTCCCCTCCTGGAAGCTGGTCTCCTGATTCCCAAAAGTCAGAGCAGAGCTTCCGTTCTGAAGAGCCAAGAACCGGACAGCCCTGCGGCTCTAAGCCCTTGGGTACTGGCTCCCAGACCAACAACCAGGCCCGGGGCTCATGGCTCCTCACTAACATCCCAGCCACAGCACAGACGCAGGAACAGATGCCTCTGCTTTTAAATCCCTGGAATGCAGAACTGCACCTGCTAAACCGCATTCTAACGACATCGTTTCCCTGTAGGTCTCATCCCCAGCTCCTCTGCCCTCTGAATATTTCATTCATGCCCAGGACACCCAAATTCTGCCGATCAATTAGCCTAACGAATAACATGCTGTTTTACTCATTTAACAATTACAATCGCATGGTTTCTGTGTTCATCACGTGCCTCTGCTGTGTGCGCCTGGAGGATACATCTACCTGCCTCTAGAGGAGATTCGTTTAAGAGCCAGAGCCCCCACAGGGGTATGTCATTAAAAGGGATGACACTTTGATCCTTCTAAGGAGTATCCTTTTTTCCAAGTAGGGAAGGGCTCTGAATGGTCCCTGGGCCAGGAAGAACATCCCACCTTTTTCAGAGGGCTCTGGGTATAACCCAAGTGTTTCCTCCCCGGACTGCCTGGCTGAGTCAGAGGGGCACGGGCAGCTGATGTCCTACAGACAGTCTCTGGTCACCGAATGACAGCCCTTGTTCTTCCTCCCCAGATTCCACTACAGCTACACAAACATAAAGGGCTTTGTGGGTGAAAAAAAATGTTAAGGTGGGAAACAGAAAAGGCCTTTGTTCCTAGTCCCTGCAGTGAAACTGCTATAATTCTGTACCTCCTCACCCCTCCCACCACATGGCCACAGAATGAGGGCAGAGAGAACTCATCATCTTTTAACCTTTGGGGGCTCTGAATATTTCTCCCTTAGGTACACTGCTGCTGCTTCGGTGCAGTGCGGGGTACGGGGGAGAATGAGGGCTCCAGTGTATCAGGAAGGGATGAATTCCAAAAAATGGAGGAGAAGTATTCTCATGAAAGTCAGGTGGGGCTGTTAAAGACAAATTTTCCTAGAGTGGTTAAATCTACAGAAAGTCAAACTTTGTGGGATGAGCATCTTCGAAACATCCCATTTGCACAAGTAGAAAGCTCCGCTCCACAGGTATTTCCCCCTCGCCATGTCTAGTAAAGTAACCCTACAAGTCATCAGGTTGGAGAAAGTCTGACAGCCACAGAAATAGCCAGAGTGTGGTATATTTATAACAAAAGAGGTAATTCACCAACCATTCACCAAACATCTAAAAGGAAACCAGCTTGCAATAGACAAGTTTTCTTTCCACTCCCACTGATGAAACTAGCTTCCAACATCTAATTCCCACCACCATCCCCCATGTGTAGTCTTCTTTTTCTTGGCACACACTTTATTTTTGTAAGTTATACTAAGTTTTGTTCTGATGGCTTACAAGAACCTAGGGTAACAAGTACTTTTAATTGGGTTATTTTAAAAGTCTCATTAGTTTTTCAAGCCACACAACACACAGAGGCACAGACGCATTCACCAGACATGTGCAACCATCAAGGTTAGCTTAATGGTTAGTTTAATGTAACTGCATAAGGTACAGGCAATCTTCCTGTCCCACTGCATTTTCAAAGACCACATAAATATGTAATCTCTTCCTCTCTCTTTCTATCATAACATTCCACTGGGGCGATTCTGATGAGTTGTCCCCTTGCTTGCCTTCGCAGTAAAGTGCTGCACGATGCCTGATGGATAGATACTGGCTTTGAGGGGGGAGGGTTTCTGCAGCCATCCATAGATACCCAGCTCATTTAAATTGCTAGCTGTCGACTACCTACCAAAGAAAAGGCTGTCTTTAAATAATAAAAAAGTACGGCTCTATCGTCTAGAATGTCAAGCAGAATTCCTATTTCCAGGCAGCAACAGAGAGAGAGCCACTTGCTCCTTGTATACAAACTGCTTTCAGTACCTTGACAAGATGTCAGAGAACTCAAGGTGGTTCTCTCTGTGACAAAGTTTCTGGTGAGTGCTGAACCAGGACACTGCTTAGCTGGCCAAGAGCATCTTAAGTGGGGACAGAAAGAGATGGAGAATGCCACTAAGAAAACCACTCCCCCATAAAAAGGGACTTCTTGTTGCATTTGTCCTCTGTTTCAAATGATGGGCTTAGGGCAAAAACTGGGGCTCTAAAAACCACAGCACGTCGGGAAAAGCACAAAGTCAGCCCCATTTTGGACATTTTACCTGGTAGAAATATTTTCCTAACCCTGAGATATATTGCTGAGGGCAGGGAGGCTCAATATTGTGGATTTGCTGACCTATTCATCTGCTTCACTGAAGGAAATAAAACTTCATTCATTTATAGACTTGCTTGGTCACAGAGGAGGTTGTGTGGACACCACTATGCTCAGGGCTTACAATTCAGATTTTAGCCTCTAAAATTTGCTAACTAACGCTGCTGTAAGCTAAAAAGCAGAATGAGTCACTTTCTCCACCTCAGCAGTTCAAGTCTGTCCAATATTTGCCTCATAGAAAAGAGAAAGTGCATGCAAATTCCAAGGCCATCCATCAAAAAGATTATGGAGCCTGTTTGAGACATCATGAAAACCACCCAGCTGAATTTTAAGCTGCCTCTCCCCAGAGAACTGAGGATTCATGGATTCCCAAGCAAAGTGCATCTGGAGGGGAAAAAAATCTAAGTAAATACCCACAGTGAGTTCAACGACTGACCTTTCCTTTGGCCTTTAATTGATTTGCAAGCAATACTCTGTGGCTAGCATTGGATGAAACACTTATTAATTTAAAGCAATTCATTACCCCTTTCTCTCATCCAGGACATTTTCCCAATACGTTTATTGCTCATTATGAGTAATAGATCGACATCCCTTGAAGAGACTGTCTTAGTCCTTATAAAATGGTTTCTTGAAAGGCATCCGTTATCAAACTATGTTATAGCACCACAGTAATACTAGGTTCCAATTTTAGGAAGTGCTATAAAACTGTACTTTGCATTCAAGTGACGTCAGCAAGATGGCCAGAACAGGAAGCCCCGGATTTCACTTCCCCAAAGAAACACCAAAAACAATCCACATTTCAAAAATCCTTTGTAAGAACTCCAGAAATCAATTAAGATGTTACAGTACTCTAGGCAAGCTCAAGGCCAAGAACCACTACACTGAAACAGGTAACAAAATCCATTTCCTATCAACCACCTCCAAACCTCCCTCAACCTGGCACTGCTACCCATCGGCTTCAACCTTCAGAGGAAAGGAACAAAATATACATCAGCACTCCAGCTTTTCAAGGGGCTGCCCAAGGCTGTGGTTTCTACCTCATGTAACTTGGGGCACTGATGAGGCAACAGCATGCCTCAGATGCCTGGGGGCTGCAGAAAGCAAAACAGAGCTCAGAAGCTTGTGGCAGCACCAGAGACCTTGTAATAGTGCAAAAGGATACCAACACAGCCCATTGAAGTTGGGAACAAGGGCCCAACTGGTGCCTTCTCCCTTATTAGAAAAGACAACAGTGAAACATGCATCATGCAATCCAGCTTTGCAGAAGGTCGCCTGGGCAGCTGGTTTCTGTCTCACAGGACTTACAACACTGGTGGGACTGGTGTGTATACTACACCTGGAGGACAGAGAGAAGAGAGCTCAGTGGCTCCCTCAGAACCTCCAGTACTACAGACACCAGGGGAATGAAGAGACAACAAGCTCCTGGAAAACAAACTAACAAAAAATGCAATCTCTCTAAGTGGGAAATTATATACAGATGTCCACAGAGTACACATCCCCAGAAAAGATGTGAGAGGCCACCAGAATCTTAGCCTGGCTGATTCATGAGTTTTTCCCATTTGATCCAAACCTATAAGCAGAGAGAGAAATGGCTGTTTTGTTTTGTTTTGTTTTTCCAAATGTGCATATCCCAACACAAGGTTACAAAGCACATGAAGATTACAAACCAAAGAAACATGGCCCAATCAAAGGCACAAAATAAATCTCTAGGTTTATGAATCACCTGATAAAGAATTCAATATAACCATCAAGAAGATACTCAACAAAGTCGGGAAAATGAAGCATGAGCAAAATAAGAATATCAACAAAGAGACAGAATGTTTTAAGAAGAACCTCTTAACTACACTGAAATTTTCAGTAGAAGGGTTCAACAGCAGACATGATCCAACAGAGGAAGGAATCCAATAACTCAAAGACAAATCATTTGAAATGATTTTGAATGAAATCCAGGCAGAAGAGCCCGAATAAAAAAAGAATGACAGAGTAAAGAAAGCCTAACGGACTTAGGAAGTCCATTAATAA